>CM060964.1:330999012-331239012 GCA_030765045.1 Tenodera sinensis
AAATTTTATTTATTATATTCACATAATTTTCTCCTTATTCATCTATGTACTTCATGTTAAACGAGATAAACTTTTGTAGAAACGAGTTTATTACATATTTCCTTGTAGGTATAATAGCCCGCAATACAGTAGCTTAGTTAATAAGTCTAAACTTTTAGGAGCTCATCGCTAATTGATGGCTTTAAATTATGGTATCTTGAATGACCAGAGGGAGGTAGAAAGAATGATTTCCCATTTGAGAAAGGTAGAAGTATTGGAAAATCTAAACCAATATTTAGAAATATCTTTGAAATGTTTAACTAAAAAACTCGATTTGACATAAACTGTGTTTTAACAAGATATAGGAAGAATAATCCCTTCCCAGAAAATTCAACAATTTATTTTGCCAGAAAATAATCTTAAACATATGGTAATTTAATATAAATTTTTAGAACTATTTTTGAGAAAATCAAAATGTTCAAAACATTTTGCATGTAAAGGGTGGATGGGATGGGGTATACTTTTTTAAAACTTCGTGTGTACCAAGTTTGATGTTTAACGGACCTTTTGTTTTTGGATTATGTTGTTCAAAGACCGAGAGCAGACACACACAAAGATCTCTTCCTGTTTTTTTTTTTTTTTTTTTTTTTAAATCTGATGTGCTGCACTCACATGACTTTCTCTTTCTCTACTCCGAAAAAACTATTCTTACAAACGCCTATTCGTCTAATTCATGTTAATTAAGAAAAAAATTTTCTGTAAATATCTTATTTCTAATTTTTTGTGGCTGCAAGCGCAATGCAGTTCCTTCTCTAAGCGATACAAAAATGTGGCTTCCAATTTGAGCCGGGAGCGACCGGGGTGCTGACCACGTCCCACCTCCACTACTACACCTCACTCATGAGATGTAAAAATACATTTTATTTTTTGGATTCAAAACATGTACTTCTGGTCAAATCCATATATCGAATTTTTGAGCGGATTACAATACGTCCTCTACTTCCTGTACGTTTATGTAGCTTAAGCCTCGTTTATAAATGAAAAATGGTCCAAAATGAAACATTTAATTAAAGAATGTAGCCCGTGTACGTGATGTGTAGACAGGAATGTAACCCACATTACAAAGGTCTCGAGTTCAAAACTCGGATAGCATGAATTAGCTGGAGACAGTATTATCCGGTATCTGCAAGTTTCATAAACGTCGAGTTCTCTTAATAATCTGAGTTCCAGTGGCGGCACATTCTTACGTACAGGAAATCAAATGCATATACATTCATATTCTACTGCTAAATAACCCACGATGTTTCTGAGGATACTTTATTGGCACGATTTACATTTCAGAAGCTCTTCAATATTTGGTACAATATATGAAGTGCACAGTCTCAAAAGATAAGCAAGATGGTGTTCACTTATCTTGCTGCGATACTCACTTTTAATGTAGTTCATTTTTGAAAATGTTTGTTCGCAGATATAAGACTCTCATTAAACTAGATACAAATAAACGTAATCTTGGGTACTCGCAGTAGGGCAGAGACCTAAATAATTCCCATCCTTCTTTATCAGAATATTTTACGGTCGTGGAATTCTGCAATGCAAGTAGTTTTATATTTTGTAGCTCGTGTGAGTCCTCTCTATATGGAAAGTTCAAAAGTGCAAAATAATTGGATTTTGGTTTCAAATGTTCTTAGGTCTTCAAATTGTGAAGAGAATGTGTCGTACAGTTGCTTCTAAAGTTCGTTGTATTTTTCCAGGAGAGTAACATTTATAGTGAACATGGAACATAAGCAAGGGTAATGGTATACATCTGCAACTACCAGTCTTACAAATCAAGTACTTGACTTTATCATCTTCGTCTCAAAAAAAAAAAAAAATTCATCCTCTCATTGAATTGTATGCACTACTATATATACTCCGCGTCATCCGCCTCTGAGTAGCAGGTCTAGTCCTGCTTGCCTTGGTCAATGGACGAGCAAAATCACTTGTATAGGGGAAGAGAGCGTGTGCTTGCTTGTTGACCACCACTGATTTATCCATTAATGAGCAATTGTGGGTGAAATTTTAAAAGGTTAAAAAAAACTTTCTTAAGTTCTTTATGGAACTTTAGAGCTACATGTTGGCCAAATTCTAGATCCCAGTAATGTATGGAAATTCCTATGTCAAATTTAAATGCCTTTTAAAGTAATTTAAAATTTATATTTATCCAGTTTTACTCGTATTCATGCTACGTTTAGCCACATTGAAATACTATAGAATGCTACAATTCTCATTCTAGACATCAGATAGTTTTAAAAACTCAAAAAAAATCATAGATCTCAATTGGAAAAAAAAACAAAAAAAAAAAAAACAAAAACAAAAACAAAAAAAAAAAAACAAAAAAAAAAACGTATATTTTTCTGAATCAAAGATAACTTGTCCACTTCTCAAATTTCAGGAAGGTTAGGTCGGTTAAGTGCCAAACTTGGTATTTAAGTTCTCCATCTTTCAAGGGTGCGACATGAAGATTTACAAGAAAATCACAAAACCCTAAGCTACCTTTTACATGGCATTTTCCACGAAAATGTTCATTCTGTCAAAAGTGGCTAGCAATTTATACCAAATACTATGCGCTTGAGGTATTTACATTGCAAATAAAACATATATATTTTATAATCTGTAAATAGCCTCTGAAGTCTTAATCATTCCGAATGACATTTGCATAACTGGTAAACAGAAAGTCAAAATATTAATCCACAATATCTTGTTAAAGCACTCAATACACATCAAATATATAATATGATATATTTTAAAGCTAATGGGACATACTTCTTCTTACTTGTTTAAATTGTCCAATATTTATACTTTTCTCAAGTGGGATGCCGTTATTCGTTTATTACCGTTATGCAGAGAGAACGTAATATCACAACTATCACATAGCGAATAGCTCTTAATAGATTTGACTATCGCTTGAGTATTCTCCTGCTCCCATTGTACGTAACTATAAGAAAATATACATATAACAAAACCATTTCATAACCATATTAGGTTGAAGTACGGATGGAGCAAGTCACGTAAATCTAATAGGTTAGAATTTTGTTCAATACTATCACAATATCGATACTTAAAAATAATTCTTGTGCTAATTAATCTGTATGTCAGATTTACTAAATAATTTTAATTTTTGGCCGTTAGATTATATTTTATGGTGAAGTAGACGTATTTAAACATATTAATTTTTTTCGAAAGAATATTAAAAGATGATTAAACCGATACCAATGGAACTTAGGACTTCAATATAATATTGATCCTAAATAATAAAAATCAATCTTTACCCCTGACTCCCCTCACCCCAGCGTTTTTGTCGGCAGGTTCTATTTTCAGAGTTGTCATGAGTTATCAAGGTAGGGAATAATTTCCATAAATCAGTGTATTTCTGATGAAAAAGGGTAGATTTTTGTTTGCTTGTTTGAAGTGTTTGTTCACCTGCATCTAATTCAACTATAGAAGAATGCTGATTTTTCAATAAAATGACAATGTTCAGAGTTAGATGTGATTATCAAATTAGAACAAGGCATACTTCCAAATTACTCAAGTTTATTTTCAAACCTCACTAATTCACCTTATGGACTTAGGCTACTACACTATTGTATTTAACATGATTATTATGCGATAAATGATTATGTTCACAATTGTCATGCTATCAAGTTTCAGATAAGTATTTTAAATATTTTACGAAATCGCTTGAATAAAAGTAACATAAAATTGTTACTATGAGATAATCAATATTAATGTATTTTTATGATTTAAAGTGAATTTTGGGTTTTAAAAAGGAAATGTACCGTTAGAGCTTGTAATGGCTAAAAGCTATTCAAAATTACGTTAAAATTGGTTCAATATTTTAGAATGTGGAGCAATTTGTCCAATGAAAGGTTCTGTACTTTTTTA
The DNA here is from genome assembly GCA_030765045.1 of Tenodera sinensis. Classification (NCBI taxonomy): domain Eukaryota; kingdom Metazoa; phylum Arthropoda; class Insecta; order Mantodea; family Mantidae; genus Tenodera; species Tenodera sinensis. The sequence continues at coordinate 331,002,913 of CM060964.1, forward strand.
GGATAATATTTAAAGCTAGAACGCGTCTAAAAACCATGGAGAAAGCAAAATACTTTAAATTATTTCGCAATAAAAGGCTGAGATTTATCTTTTGTATATTTCATTGATGCATTGCCTTAAAGGCGGACCTCATGTTAAGAGAATTAAAACACTTCTTGTATCGCATTTATAAATTCAGTTGAAATATTAACATCAAAATGTGGTAAGGAATACATTTATACAATAATTTATACGATAATATGTATTTATATACCTTTATCTCTCTCGTGAAAATTTTATGGTCATATATTAAATTATGTTTATATGCTAGAAATATTATTTTAAAATATATTACCAAAATGTTTAATCAGTATTTCAATACGCGAAGCAGTTTGTAATTCGGGAACAGACTTTCAGCTGAAGAATAAAATTTTAATGCTTTTCACATGGTTTACTTCTTAATAAAATGAAACAAAATTAGCAAATCATAAACTCTGAAAATTAAAGTTAAATAATAATGTTATTAATTACTGAGATTTTACTGTATTTTTAAAATAATTTGCAGAGTTTTCTGTAGCTGTGCCTTAGCAAGAAACTCATCCAGCTCTGCCATATACCGTAATATTATAATAGCAATCACTTCCGGATTTCATGTAGCCAGATTAAAAACGATAACAAATTTTCCACTAATGACCCCCTCTGTTGGACGATAAGTCTGATTTGTTTACAAACATTTGGCGCATGCAAGTTTTGAATTGAAGTTTGGAGAATATATTTTAAAATAATAACTTGTGCATTATATTATATCAAATGTTTTAAAACATACAACGGTTACTGTGTACGTATGTAAACATTTCCAAACATCAGGTAATTTCAGCTTACTCCTTACCCGTTTGAATTGCACCTGCGAGCACCACAAGGGTAGAAACTCAACCCGGCCTTCATCCCTAGCGTATTTCCACTCACTTCGCCCCTCATATACTTCACTCAAACGATGGTAAAATCCGCCAGAGGTCTTGGCTTTCTAAAGGTTAGGAAAATAGATATTTTCATGTTAGGGATGGTGTGAATTTCGACACCAATACAAATAAGACATTTTTATAGAACTTCAGTACAGCTATATGAAAATTCTGTATCTAAAGGCTAGGTCTAAAATTTGCAGGAAATATCGGAAATGATAACATTATTATGTAATCTTTATGTTTCACACATATTATTTGTAATTCTAATTCATTTTATAGTGATTATAGTTAGAATATTTGGGGTAAAAGAATGTCCCAAGACTATTTTAATTTTTAAATTTTATTTCACTGTATTATTTTTGATTTTGTCATTCATTCAAAATGTTTCAAACGATAAAAGTTTTCATTCAGCTGCTTTAGAATGTCCAGGGTATTCGATACCGAAACTTCGACAAACTTTCAAATTCAATAGCAGCTTTGTCTTTCTGGCCAAACGCGTTAAAATGAAGAGGTGCACAGGAGTACAATAGCCTACCTATAACTCGTGTAACTTTATAACTTTTCTTTTTTTCTTATATTTTTGTCAGAAGTTTCCTAAACGATGAAACTTTTATTAAATTTATTTTATATTTTCTGTATAAACTCTCTGAAAGTTGGTGGATAGTTATAAAGAACCTTTTCCTTATATCAAGAGTCGGTTTGGATTTGTGCTTTACTAATTTAAAATGTGTTTGATTTTTAGAAGATTAACGCTTTATTGTCTTTTTCAGGAAAAATTTAAATGTTATGTAAAATCTAATCTTTGATCATAAACAAATACATTCCACATTAATTTGCAAAATTTAAAAGCTTAAAACGTTTAAATTAGTCATCACGTGCATCATTTCGCATGAGACTTGATCTTAAATTTTCTTGGAAGAATAGATACAAAGGATTGTGAACATTAATTTTATTGCTAAACAAATATTTGTAGAAATTAGCAACTTCGGTACTGCTCATCTTTAGATGCAAATTTTGAAACGTCGAGAAATTAATAAAAGTTTGCCTTATTGTAAATAATTTCCAAGGATTGTTAAGACAGTTTTTTCTTTACAGATAAAAACTAACATAGAACATTAGTATTTTATGTTTCATAATAAGAGTAAATACTCTGTGTTTGAGAAAGAATGTTGTTTTGCGTATTTCACCGTGTGGTATAGTTGCCATGCCTTGAAATTTAATTTTGTGGTGTAATATATTTTAAACTAACATAACCACTGCTGCAGAATTTAAAACCATGCAATGTATAATATACAAACGCATTTAAAATATTTTAGCACACGATTTTCAGTTATATTTTTAAAAAATAAAATGAAACTGTCAATATTTGAATTAAATAGTATCAGGGATAATGTCATGCATATTTTAGCTTCAGTAATAATACTTCGTATTCGTTAGCGTTGCAATGACGGCTTTGTGGTATTAATACAGTAAATGTTAAAAAATGTAATATTTTACGTAGATGCGGATGATAATTATTTAGAAAAGTCATAGAATCATTTTCTCTACGCACTCAATTCAACACAGGCAAAGACATGAGGTATATAATAACTAGATATTAAATACGCCACTGACACTATTTCTGTACACAGTTACACACTACGCTAGCGAAACACACACAATACACAACCGGCACGGTCAGCACCGTGCGGGAAACTGCAGAGCCTGTTTTCTCACCCACCAGGGTTCCTGGCTAGGAGGGGGCAGACGAATAGCACGGCTCCGTCGATTCCTGGCGATCCAATCAGAGCACACCATGTGACTCGTCATTCATAAACTGTCTGCCCACCTGGCAGGTAATGCATGGCAAAAGCACCACGTTCCAAACTTTTCCTTCTCGAACGTAACACCAAAGTTATAAACAAAAACTTCTATTTCCTTTCCTTTCAACCCTCACTTTTTCTTTCACCCTTAATTCATTCTTTATCCCTTCGTAGTTTCCTCTCTCTACTAATTTTGTGCCTTTCTGCCCCTAATTTGTTAAATTTTCTTTCCCTTTTTGTTTTGTCAACTCTTTACTTTGCTTTCTTTCCTCTCTGCTGCTAGGTTAATTACATTTTGGTTTGTTACTGCCCCTACTTCCTTTGTTTTTCTCCCTTGAATAGGAAATAAATTTTATAAAAGCGTCCGCCGCTGTGTTTGAGGAAGACTTACAAAACCAAAAGTTAGGAACAACGAATCTTCAGAAAATACAGCCAACTACTAGATATATTGCTTTATTTTTATTTCTTAAAATACCTAACAAATTTTCTTCTGTACCCCTCAACTATGGTAGGCAGAGGAAGAATTGCCTTCTATCTAAAATTCCATGTCGAAATTTTGAACTCAAATTTTCTATTGGGAACAGCATAACTCTTTTTCTAACCTTAGTTAAAGTGAGTTACCTGTATAAGTTTTTTCGGGGTTTACCCTTATCTTGAAAGATAAATATTGGTTAACTCTAACCTCCATGGACCCCAGGTTCACTTGAGTATCATTTTATCCATTTCATTCACCGTCCAATTTGACCTAACCAGTTAAAAGTGGTTAAACGTTCCTTTTTAAATATTTTTGGTGCCTGGCGTAAGATTCACATTTTTCAGTCCTGTTTGTTCCACAATTCTCTATCCACACACATTCCTTTTAAGTCAACAATTGTTTTCCCTCATTACTTTCTCTACCATGTACTTACAGTCAGTAGAGGAAGTGTTGAATTATACCCCAAAAATTCAACATGAAGATTTCACCGGAAATACATGTTTTGAGGCTTCATGAATTTAAAAAAAGGAGTTTTAAAAATGCTTGTGTGTATGTATGTGTGCGTGCTGGCGTCTGTTTGTGTCCCTATGAATAGCATAACACCAAACTTGGTATTTAAGTTCAACGTCTGCCAAAGATGAAACACAAAGTTTTAAAAAGTTCCTCTCACCCTTTACAAGAAAACATTTTCCAACATTTTTTATTTTCTAAAATATTAAAATGCCTCTAACAATTTTTATTACATTAAGAATATTCAGAATATTTTCATCACAAACAAAATGCATACCTTCAACTTTCTGTGAATAGCTTCTGAAGTCTTCTGCATCCTGAAGGACTTTTCCAAGACTGATAAACCGTAAGAGATACACAAAATTTTGCTGCGCAAAAAATGCAGATCTCTTTAAAGCACACATTTATGTCAAATACATTTTTTGTGCAGTTAACCATTTCCAAGATACCTAAACGTTGTTATCCGTTTGAATTTTGCAGTACTTGTAAGGCCACTGTATTCTCCTATTCGCATTGTACCTACAAGGAAATATGTAATAAAACCATTTCTAAAAGTGTTTATCTTGGTCAACATGAATTGGACAAGCGAATAATCTTTCGTAAGCATATTTTGTTGAAGAATGTATAGAGGAGGTCATGTGAATGTAACACAACAGATTTGTTTTTAAATTGCGATAAATCTGGGATATGCAACAAACTTAATATATAGATAAGTTCAGCATCTTCCAGAACTGCCACACTAGTTTCAAAAGAATGCCCCCTCCCGAAATTCAAACCAATATTTTTCGTAATTTTGTATTTTGTCAAAAATAGGACAAGATATTTAAATTAAAATCATGCTGTTGACAGAATGGAATGACAAAGAAAAATGTCTTTAAATGTTTGTGAATAGCCTAAACCACTCTTTATCCTGGATGAAATAAGCGGGGGGAGATTGAAGCTTAAATTTAGAGAATTTGAAGATATAAAATTTGTTTTAAATGGCTTCTTTTTGTAGCTTTAGACGTTTACTAAACATTTTCTTTCGTTGATCGTAATCTCCAAGCTACACATACCTAAAGTTTTGTGTCAGTTGTATTGTTTGCTATCAGACAATGCAAAGGAAGTTCAAGACATCCAGACCATATACAGAGTGGAAGATAGAGCGGCCACAGGTTAAGCAGTGACTCTATCTGATGAGTGTAACAACTATATCCAATACCTATTATTTTCAATAAAGAACCATTTCGCCGAAAGAAAAAATAATTTGTGTCAAATATGGTTTATTATCTCATTAATTGTCGCGCAAACATTCTGTGAACACGTAGGAGAAAAATCTGATGTGCTTCACTCACATGACTTTCTCTACTCTTGTACTAACCATTCTTACAAACTCTTATTCCTTTATCTTCTTCGTGTTAGTTGAGATAAACATTTGTACAAATTACCTTATTGCTTATTTCCTTGTAGGTGTAAGAGGAATATTAGAATACAGTAGGCTTTGAGCGATAATCAAATCTTTTAAAGCTTTGAGATTCCGTTCTCTCTGCACACTTAACATATAAAAAATGAAAAACGATGTTCCATTTCACGAAAGTTTTTTAAGTTTTCCGAAACTCACACACATAATAAGGGATATCTCCGAAATGTTTCACCCTACAAGAAAATTTATGTGGTAATAAATTATGTATTTTAGCAAGACCTAAATTTTTGTATACTATGATTTGGTCTATCTCTAACTGTCTACCAGTTATGCAAAAGTCGTCCAGAGTAAATACGACTACAGGGGCTGTAGCCAGAAAATTCAAGATATACATTTCATTTGTCATAAAAATATCTCAAACATATAACATTTGAATCAAAATCGATAGAGCTATTTTCAAGAAAATCAAAATTTTCAAAAAATTGCCCATGTAAGGGGTAGTTTAGGGTGGGACTATGTTCTTCAAAATCTTCGTGTCGAATTCTTCAAAGACATTAAACTTAAATACTAACTTTGGTTTTTAACCGACTTTTCGTTTTTGAGTTATGCTGTCCAAAGACACACAGACTGACACACACACACACACACACACACACACACACACACACACACACACACACACACACACACACGGACCTTTTTCTAAAAATGCTCTTTTTTATTCAGGGGGTCTCAAAACATATATTTCCGGTGAAGTCTCGATATCGAATTTTTGGGTGGAATGCAAAACCTCTACATCCTATGCACGTTGTAGATTAAGTGACAACTATAAAGCGTAAATGTTTTATAATAAAAGTAATATTAGCTTGTTGTTTTAAAAAGAATTAGGCATTTTTATCAACTTCCTGTATTTAGAAGGTAGTTCACAGAGGTAACAACAGAGTGACGAAGTCCTAGTGGCCAAAATTGGAAGCTCACAACCCAGCGAGATCAAACATCATAAACCATAATCATATCGCTTTAACTTCTGAAAGTATTTACGCAATAATCGCTAGTAACATTGAAGATTAAAATTATTCTTCTAGTTTTTCGAACCGGAAGTGTTAGATATACATTATAAACATAAGAAATTAAAGATGAGTTCTAAAATGCTGAAACGGCACGATTTATGAGATAAAGGCTCATTAAATTTTATAAAAGGTAATTATAAATTAAATATAATGCATAAAGCACAAACATTTTACAATTCTTGCCAACAGAAGTGTCTCTAGGAGAATGTCCTCTATTCACACGATTATCATGTTGAGCTCTAAACTAGCACGACGTTAAATCTGAATTGTTACATTTGAATGACTAGAGCAGTCATTCCTCTAAAAGATTCACCAGTTGCCTAATCCTAACAATTCTGATTTCTCTATCTACTTCGTATTAACAGAGATAACATTTACAGAAATGGTATCATTACATAATCCGTTGTAGATATAAGAAGAGATTGAAGTACTTGATACCAGAAATATTAACAGACAAGATGAATAATTTCATAAAGAAATAACAAGGAGATACTTAAATAATTTCAATAAATAATTTCCGTATGTTAAAATTAATTCGTGGTATAAGAGGCACAGGCATAAGGATCATTTGTTAATTCCCGTGTCAAAGAGAAGCTATTTAGTATAAGCTTATGTAGCTCAAGTAATTAAGATTACGATGAAACTTAGTCGAGGAGAATACCATTAGCTTAGACGTCAGGTTCTTGGAATTCAATTATGTTTAGCTGTCGCAAACATTGTTAAGCACGCAGAGAAAATTCTAAAATTAGACAGGAAATGGAGTTATGAGGATTAAGCTAAGTCACAGAGTACAAATTTTATTTCAGATACGAAGTAGGAACGTTAATATTTGACAATTATATGCACGAACTTTCGTAGGCAGTAATAGTAGGCGGGACTTCAAAATACGGTGTACCTGTAAAAATCGCGTCTTCTTCACTTCATGTTTGACAATCTTATCGTATAAGGTTGTTGCCTATGCGCCTGACATGGTGCCCCAGGAGGGAGGAGTGAGGTGAGAGAATACTAAGGGTGGCCAAACCTATGAGACACGACGTCACAGGACAGGATCCCTAAGTTTCAGATTTGAGCTTCTCGGAGACAGTTCGTACAGCCGCCTTTCCACCTCCTATGGGCTTACACATCCCCTGGGACAAGAAAACCGCTACCGATCCGGTGTATGAACCTTTGCAGAGACCATACTCCCTGCCATACAATGCCGAGACTCCCTCCGACACTTACAACCCTGAAACAAGCAACCAGGATGAAAGGTGAAGTAAAAAGAGAAGTGAAGTGAAACGATAAGTAAGGTGAAATTTGGGAGATGTAATTATCCACTTCAGCATTTGCCTGGCGGCCAGGGGAAACTCCTAAAAATCCCCTGGGTCCTGAAGGTAGGCCATGGCAATTTAACCCCCGACCTCGCAAATGCGGGCCAGACACGATGCCGCCTGAGTCATCACGCTCGGTTTGACAATCTTAAGAAGTGTTTATTGCGATCGGTTATCGGCGGTGGTAGCGCTTAAAGACCTCGCTTGGGTTACAGATTAAGCGGTCACCGGCAAGGAACATTAAGCCTAACATTTCTGTGATACGTGGTATCGTAAGTTTAACGTTATTATTACGGAAACATATATTTTTTAACCGTCAATTTTAAATACAACACAAGTTAGCAAATATAATTCAATAGTTACAATTTAAGAGATAGGATATATAGGTAAACGTTTAATGTTTCAAATTTAAACATGCGGCAACTCACTTTAGTTACGTCATGATTAGTGTCCATTAAACCTGTCAGTCAACTTAGTTGGTTATCCTCATAACCATCTATGCATAACTTAAGAAAAAATATCTCATAGTTATATCAATGGAGTAACTGGCGAAAGATTCATCAAAGAACGAGGTGGTGTCGGCATCCAAAGGACAATGTACACATTACTTTATCACCATACTAAACAATGCAATTTATAGTGTTGGGGAATTCGAGCTATAACAATGATTAAATTATGAATATTTACTAAATTTATTATTATTATTAATTATTACTATTATTATTATTATTATTATTATTATTATTATTATTATTATTATTATTATTATTATTATTATTATTATTATTATTATTATTATTATTATTATTATTATTATTATTATTATTATTATTATTATTATTATTATTATTATTATTATTATTATTTACGCATTATTTCTCTACATTATGTATTTTATAGAGATCGACACTATTGCTAAGTTTTTATCTGTCAGTTACCTGTTACACAAAATTATATACAATTTGTTCCGAATGAAGAGGACTTCACAGAGGTACCAGAAAATTCAAGATCTAGATTTTATAAGGTATACAAATATAACATATGGTATTTTAATCAAGACAGTTAGAAGATTTTTGGTGATAATTCAAAATAACGAAAAACATTCCATATAAAGAATAGTCTCATTCAGGAAGTTAACATAATTGTCATGTCTTCTTTAAATGTCACACACAGACACACACACACACACACACCACACACACACATACACTCACACACAGATATAATTTAAATCTCATAACAATATTTTCATGAACTCCAAAGATTTCAAACCTTACATTAATTTTTATCAACATTGTTTACATTAACTAGTTATTCGACATTTCTGTCTTCCGGATTTTGAAAAGCTCATGTAAAATTGCCCTGGTAAGTTAATTAAACCTAAAGCTGACCTAAAATTAAATACAACACAGTAAAATCAAGGTTCTATCCTTACAAACGGAAGTATAAATTTAATTTTTAATGTATCCAGAATAATGCGTATATTAACTCTAAATGAGATATATTATAGGGCTTATTTTATAACACTATTGTACATTTGATATTAAAAATTCTGGTGAAATAATGAATAATATAGGTTAATTAGTGAAAGCATGTTTGCTTAAAATATATAATTTTGAGATAACAACTGGCCTAAGGCCTCCATTTTGAAGTAGAATATGTCACTGCATTTTTAAAAGAGTTTAAGTGAGTAGTGTCTATTCATCCTTCTTCTTCTTCTAGGGTCTAAGTACATCCCAAATACCAATAATTGTAGCATCCATACGAATATATTAAACATTACTGTTTACCAACTCACTAACACACACCAACCCGTTTTGGATTAATGCCTTTTTTGAAGTGTCTCAAGACATGTATTCCGATGAAATATTAATAGTGAACTTTTTTGTACAATATAACACTTCCTATACCTGCTATGGTTGACCACTCAACAAAATGTAGTAAATCATTTATAATACAGTATATACTAAACATAAATGTTAATGAAGAAATTAATCTTAATGAAAAAATATAATAAAACAGCGAAAAATATATAACGACCAAAGATAAATATTTTTATCTGTTACACCACAAAGCGTAGAGAAAGAAAAAAGATGAGGTTTCTTTATGGCAGGACATACAAATTTATGCCCAACACTTTGATTAAATAACAGCTCCATTAGGAATGCGGGGAGTTGCTTTTAGCAGGCGACGGACATACGCCTGAGAGATGCATCCCACATGACAGCGGAGCTATGCGGGTAAGTGACAGGATGTGTGGAGATTCTGTGACAGCAGTGGAAGCAACATTACGGAAGACTGCCTTTATGATCTGGTAGTATGATAACCTTCAAACCCAGAGGCCTCGGGTTTAATTCCCAGCAGGAGAATGGGAACTTCTCTTTAACCAGAATTACTCCCCACCCTGGCTAGAATCTGGAAGTATGAATATGTGTGTGGATTTAACGTAATAACCGAAAAAAATTATATGGTTAGGTTACTGTGCAAAAATATATAATTTTAATACTTTTATTGCTTGTTTCTGTAATTTAAAAATTGCCTGTTCTAACAGATAAGTATAGTTACAACTCTCACCTACCGTGTAACAATCCCAAATTCCACACATACCTGCAAACAATAAGAAAAACACGTGTTAAAACATTTAGGTGTCACAGAGAGATTAGAACACTTATGCTTATGCTGGACCAGAGTTTGGGATATTCAGTTCTTTAGATTAACTTGACCTATTTGTCAAATGCTTATTTCCACAAATAGTGAATATAGTGTTATATTCTCTAGGTTGAGAGGTTGGCGGAGCTGTAGTAAGGAATTGCTTAACTTAGTTTTTACAAAATTGTAATTAAATATTTGAAACTATGTTAATGTTATGGTTCCCAGGATTCACCGAAGGATTTAGAGCGCACATGAAAGCCTATTGTGCCTCTGGTAACCTCTGGAGGGAAAGGGTAAATCGAAGGACACAAAGAGCGACCAGGCATGGGCGGCAAACTAAGCTGCAGACGGGGTCTCTAACGTTTTCAAAAATTACATCCTGGTGTCAGCGAGATACCAGGAAAGACATTACCACCGTCATAAGCCTCGCCCGCCCTCTACTCTCCTGATCCTTCGACCCTGAAACACGATAAGGAAATGAAATGACAAACAAATTAGCAACAGCATATTATCCACTACAGCATTTCCAACTAACCAGGGACAACCACGAAAAAAACCAAGGTAGGCGGCCCAACAAGAATCGAACCCGGAACCTTCGGCATGCGAGGCTCACGCATTGTCACATAGTCATTTCGCTCGGTGCCCTGTATTTAAGATTTATGAATACATACCGATAATTATACCTTAGCATACATTTCCGAACCATCAAACTTTTCATTTCATTGGATTGAACGCCTTTGATATGGTCTTGCATGTTAAAGACGGCGTATAAATGAAACAGTAATCACATTATGGAAGTCCCAGAGTTCCCTATTTGTTTCATTTTAATGTGGTTCACTCCAAAATATGCAACGTATAACTTTGCTCTCTGAGAACATGCATATACTTTGATGATTTACACATTATGAATAAACTTCACTAAACTTTAAATGGATTATCTATTCAACAACATTGAGTCGGTATGGATGATGCCGATAATTGCGTGTTGGCTTTGTGCGACGAAAGCTTCGGATTCGATCATAGCCCAAAATCTGATCATTAAGCCTACGAAAACTTCTGGTCAATAGATTTTCTGTATATAAAGGCCAAAGTTTAGCACGGTGGAAGGTTTGATACGAACTTGATATTTAATAGCCTCTAAAAGTCTTTTCCTCGTCTTCTTCTTATTATTAGTCTGACATTGGGTCTTTCAACAATATACGGACGAGAGGGGGCCGGGTGACCTTGGATACGGCGAGCGGCTGTGTGTGTACGTGACCGTAATATTGGTGGTAAAACACAAAGAAAAGGTCCGAGATTTCAGGGCAACTAGTGACTGTGTGTATGTGATCGAACAGCGTGATAACACCGTGCTGTCCAGAAGCTTCTAGGTAATTTCGCTGAGTCATCGTTGCACGTGTGTATTAGGGTTCTCGAAGGTTATGTGATGCTGGCTCCAGCATAAATAGGATGGACATAGTCAGTAGTAGTTTCAGTTTTGAATAGTTAGCGATAGAGTTGTAACCGTGAGTTTAGTGTGTAACAGTTAGATTTTACTTACATGAGTGATTCGGCCAGTGGGTACGTATGTGTCACCGAGTGAGTTTATCGTAATAGTAAAGATGTAAGAGACAGAGAAACTAGAGAATGACATTGAAAGACTAAGAAAGATTACCGTGAAGAACATTTTACCATAAATAAAGCTAGAGCAGTGTGGGCTAAAGCGATGGTAACACGTTTTAGAATGGGTTGCTATATCCTGAGTACGAAATTCCACTCTTTGACTGAACATTAACAAATAACGAATAAGAGCTTCGTATTTAAAAGAAAAAGGATAATCATTATCACATCAACAAGAAACAAGTATACGATATTTCCCAGAATAAAGGGCAGTTCTTAGGCCATTCCCGGAAAATTGAAACTCTACGCTTTAATTGTCATGTGAACAGCTTAATAATTAAGCATTAAATAAAAGCTATGAGAGCCATTTTTTAGAAAATAATAAGAAAATGAAACATTTTCCAAGTAAAGGTTAGTTTAGAGAAGGGAATTTTCTTGAACATTTTAGTTATGCATATTTAAAGTTTGCTGAACTTAAATGCATGTTTTAATATTTACCCCGATTTACGTTTTTTGAGTTATGTTGATTGCGAACTCCAAACAGAGGGATAAACTCTCACTCTTGGGCGCCTTTTTTGATAAATAGTTTACCTTGCATTTAGGGAGTACGAAACCTTTATTTCCAATGAAATTTCGGGATACAATTTTTGGATGGGCTACAATAGGTAAGCAGTAGAGTAACTAAAAATATCTATCGTACTTTCATTTAATATTGGTGTCAATATAGTAATACTGTTCAATAAATTGTCACTTATTGTGCCACATAATTAAGGGAGTTACAGTATTCTATGAAAACGGTCGATTTTGAGGTACTCGGATAAAAAAGAATAAATAAGTAAGTAAAAAACATATTTAGAAAAAAGTTCCTATGTGTGTGTCTATCTATTCATCTAAGTGTGTCTTTGAACAGCTTAAGTTAAAACCGAAAACTCTGATAAATACTAAATTTTGTGTTCACATCTGTAATCACTTAAGTATTTAAAGTTGTAGACGAATATTTTCAAGAAATTCACCCACCCTTAATAACCCTTTACAAAGATCATTTGCTTTATGTTTGCTTTCCTCAAAATGTCTCTAAAGCTTTCAATTGAAATATCACGTTTTCTGATTTTGACAACAAAGAATCACCCGTATATCCCAAACTTTTTCAGACCTGCAACGTTCTTGTTCTTAATGAATTTTATGTACGTGAAAATAGTAAAACACGCACAGAAAATCATTGCAGGCAAAATGATAAACTCAGAAATCCGAGTGAGATGGAGCCGCGCATGTAAGGCTCACATTAGGGGTCCGGGGTTCAATTCACGATTTCCTATTCCGTTTTCCTCTCATCTTTCAGGTCTACTTTTAGGTTTCATGGTGTATGGCGATGCCGGATATATGGCGTATATTTACTCAAAGGAAAGTACACACTAGAGGGCTGCTTGGTCGACGCGTCATTCATTGTTCTCTTTAGGCAGCTGCAGCAATGGAACGGCCTGGAACTTTTAGGACTTCCGCGTGACTCTGTGACTTATAGCCTCCTGTGGTAACTTCACTTCATTCCTTTCACTTGGAGGAGATAACCACAATATAACTATGTAGGTCCCAGTGCGAGGTGTCCCCTTACGTTGTAGAACCTATATGAGCTTAATAAAAGTACAATTTATCTCCCACACTTCTTTCTGTAGCATTGGCCGTTCTAAAAATATTCATTGGTTTTTGTTGAAATTTATGTAACGTGTTTGAACGTGTCATACTCTTATTTCTGACTTTTCTTTTTTTGTTTAAGGCCGTTGCAAACAAGAAATAACTTCTGATATCAGTAGCGGAATGTTGTTTTCGTATCTTGCAGATAACAAGACTTGTATTGTTTATTTTGCAATTATTAATATAAAATGTATAGAAAATATACATTATAAGAAAACTAGTAATCGGTAGAAAAGCACGTGGTTATAGATTAGATTTTTTAATTTCTTAATCCAGATGTCTTTCTAGAAAATCTTGGCGAAAGTTCCGCTACTCTATATATCTGGATGTTTTATGGCATAAAAAACTTGGTTTAGGAAGTTGGCTCAATAACATTTTACACAACTCCAGCAGTTAAAAACTTTTTAATGTCCACTTCTTATAAGTAATGATCTTATTATTATGCTTGCCATAACTGTTCAACGAACAGCACATTGTTAGTAGGGCCGAAACATGGCGAGTAATTCATTGTTACAAACACCTGCACTTAATTCACTTAATTATGAGTAGAAAATAAACCTCTGTTATTACTTAAACTAGGAGAAGAATTTGATTTTGGATAACTAGAAGGAGAAAAGTTGATAAAATGGATGTGTGTGACTTGCATTCGGGAGCTCCTGGGTTCGATTACCGTGGCCGACCTTCCTGACCCATCGGGGTTTTTCAGGTTTTTTCCGGGTCACTAGGCGATAATTGCATCTCCGCATTTTCTGTCCTTGCATTTCACTTCAATTTTTCATTAATCGTTCATCCCGTTGGTTCTTTCAGGGTCGCAGATAAGGCATTAAGTGGAGCTTACCCAGTACGGAAGCGGATACGTCACTTACGTGCGAAAACCCATTAGGGAAGACTACGGAGGCCTCAATGTAGTCGATGGTATCTACTAACTCTCCACGTTAGTGCCGGAGAACGTTGAGACGTCTCACATCCCCGCCTAAGCATCGCCCAGACGTACTAAGTCTGCATTGATATCAACAATCACTTCCCCACCGAGTTCAACCCAATCCATCAACTCCCTTCTGGGAGGGGTTCGATTATTCGGCCCGACGTACTTATGGTGACGTCAGAGCGTTAAGGGTCCACACCACAGCTGCTGAAGAGGTCGGATTCCCCTCCCAATTACGCGGATTCCGTACTCGAAGAGGAAATACGGAATGAATACGAAATTAAGTTCATTTTCTTCCAAAGATGTCACATGAGGGTAAAAATATAATCGCTGACCCCAAATTATCCTGCAGAATATTTTGAAAAATTTTATTTTCTCAAATATGGCTCTAACAACTTTAATTAAAGTGCCAAATATCCATTTACATGACAAAATATATATGTTGAATATTTTGGTAAAAGCCTATGAGGTTCTCTTAATTTGGGAGGAATTTTATATAACTTTGTATGACATGACATACTGACAAAAACTTACCACAAAGAAAACTTGATGTGTTGCGCTTACATGACTTTTTTCACTCAATCTTGTACAAATTCTTCTTACAAACAGTAAATTCTTCAATCACTTCATGTTAGTCGAGATAGGTATTTGTAGAAACGACTTGATTACATATTACTTTTGCAGGTACAATAGAGAAAGGGGAGTACAGTGAGCTTTAGCTATACTCAAAGGTTTTAATAGTTGATAAAATAGGACCATTCGCTCCGCAGCAAAAGATCACTGGACATAACTTGTCTGCTTTAACGAGAGCTACATTTTTTGTATACTAAGATTTTGTTTATTTCTTACGGCTTAACAGTTATGCAAAAGTCCCTCAAACTGAAGAGAACTTCAAAGGTTATTTTCAGAAAATTCAATATATGCATTGAATTTTGTCATAAAACGTCTTAAACATGTGGAATTTTAATGAAAATTGTTAGAGCTGTTCTTGAGTAAATCAAAATGTTTCGTGTAAAGAGTAATCAGTGGTGAGGAGATTTTCTTGAAAATCTTCATGTCACTTTCTTGGAAGAAGCTGAATTTAATTATCAAGTTTGATATTTAACCATTTTAGTTTTTGAACTATGCTTACACAGGCTAAGCTTACAACAGATCTTTTTCTAAAAATTGCTTCTTTTTTCACTGCTCAGTAGTGAAGAAGTTTTTAGAAGGAAAGATAGGAAGTAGTAGAAAGAGAGGAAGACTCAGACTTAGATGGAGTGATGACGTAGAAAGTTATTTAAGAGAGCTGGGAGTAAAACGGTGGAGAAATAGGGCTTTGGACCGACATATTTGGGCATCTATCATAAAGGAAGCCGGGCTAAACTCAGAGTCATAGTGCTATATGATAGTATTTTTATTTAGAGCATCTCAAAACATGTATTTCCTATCAGACCTTGCTACCGAACTTTTGGGTAGGATACAATACTTCCTCTATTTGCCTTAAGTACTTAGGAGAGGAAGTAAAATGTAAATCTTATTGCACAAGTGTCTAGCCTCTTTAAAAGACGTAATTCGTTTGAAATAACTTTTCCTGTGACATCAGATACATCCGTTATTATTAATCATAGTTTCTAAGTACTGTTGGATTTTTTTAAAGTGATGACACCATCAGCTGTTTTTCGCGATGACATGCAAACACTAAGGAACTTCTAGGCCAGTGTATAGAGATCTGCGACTATCCGTTGGGTTTTCTGTAATTTCCCTTTTACCTTAAGTATAACAAAATGTGTCTTTTCGAGTAACGTGAGGTAAGTTGTAAAGTAAGGTCTCATAGTAATAGTTTGTAATAAGAGAAAGTCATGTAAATGTAACACATAAGATATTTTTATATTTGTGTAGCCTGCTTTAAGTTCTGTGGTCATATTGGGGCCACTAGAATGCTTTATTTTGGTTTCAGAGGATCTTAAAATGTAAATTTGCAGTACCTCATATAGTAATAGGTTATATATTATAAAGGGGGACACCTCGCGCACTCCCACCCACATAGATTTATTGTGGCTAACACTCCCCGGGAGGAATGGATGAAATGAAGGAGCCACAGGAGGCTATAGGTCGCGAGGAGACAGGCCATAGGGACGCGTGGAAGTCCCGAAGTTGCAGGATCGAAGGCTGGTCCCCCCACTGGAGCTACCTATAGGGGACGATGAACGACGCATCGACTAAGTAGCCATCTAGTGGTCATAGCAGTACAATTTCCATTGAGCAAGCATTCATACCATCTATCCGGAACCACCATACGCAACGAAACCTGTAAGTACACTTGAAAGAGGAGGAAACGAATCAAAGTGAAACAATGGAAAGAAAATCACAGTAAATTAGGAACCACCGCAGAATTCGCTAACCGAACAGGGAAAGCCACAAAAAAACCCAAGGTCAGGCCTCACACTCGCTAACAGCAACAACAACAATAATAATAGTAATAATATTAATGATAATAATGATAATAATAATAATAATAATAATAATAATAATAATAATAATAATAATAATAATAATAATAATAATAATGATGATGATGATGATGATGATGATGATGATGACGATGACGATGACGATGGCGATAATGATGGCGACAATGATGATAATGATGATGATAATGATGATGATAATGATAATGATGATGATAATAATAATAACAATAATAATAACAACAATAATAATAATAATAATAATAATAATAATAATAATAATAATAATAATAATAATAATAATAATAATAATGATGATGATGATGATGATGATGGCGATGACGATGACGATGACGATGGCGATGGCGATGGCGATGGCGATAATGATGGCGATAATGTTGATAATGATGATGATAATGATGATGATAATCATGATGATAATAACAATAATAATAATAATAATAATAATAATAATAATAATAATAATAATAATAATAATAATAATAATAATAATAATAATAATAATAATAATAATAATAATAATAATAATAATAATAATAATAATAATAATAGATAATGTGGATAAAAATCAAAAGAAGTGGCCCATGAGAAACTAAAGAAGACAAGTGACTAATATGAAGACCCCAACACCTATTTTGTACACCCCTGCTAAACAAATGTGTACGTTACAGACAGAATATGCACTCCGAGGTGTCATGGTTCATGACTTCACATTCCCAAAGATTCCTCTGTATGTCGTCTCGCCATTCCAAAAATGTGGCCGCTCGTTTCTTTTGTCGTCTTGCTTTTTATTATTTGCCCTGCTCTCTCCCGCCTTTCGCTTGAGAGCTCAAAGATGGCGTCCATTTGTCAAAAACGCGTTTTGTTGCAACTCAGGCAAAAAACTAGAGCGAACAGGGGCAGGCTTTAGAAACAAACGGAATGTTTAAGGGGCCTTTGTCCTCGACAGGCCCACCTAACCAGATGACAAGCAAGGTTGACTGAACTGTACAAATGCAATTCGCACAAAAACCGCTTAATTACCATGGAAACGGGTTCATGTTTTTCTGGACAGTCATGTACAATTCTCAAATCTCCTTCATACACACATATACAACTCAATAATACTCACAAAATGGATTTTTAAATGTGCAATACCTAATTATAGCAGGCATGGGAAGTTTTGACCACAAATTGCATGTCGAGATTCCACAGCAAACAGAGTTTTGAGACCATCTGAATGAAAAGAAAAAACAAACAAGCAAATCTAATGTGTTACATTTATACGACATTCTGCTCCCAATACCTTTATTACTTTCTCTACCATGGATAGAAGTAGGGGAAATATTGTATCCCACCCAAAAATTCGATGCCGAGATTTAACTGGAAATGTATGTTTTGAGTCCCCCTGAATCCAAATAAGGCATTTTTAGAAAAAGGTCCATACGTGTCTATGAACAGCATAACTCAAAAACGAAAAGTCGGTAAACACAAAAAATGGTATTTAAGTTTAATAACTTTCAAGGATGCGGCAGGAAGATTTTGAAGAAAATTCCTTCACCCTAAATTACCCTTTATATGGAAAATGTTTCGAAAATTCTGATTTTCTCAAAAATAGCTCTAACAATCTTGATTAAAATGTCATATGTTTAAGGTATCTTTATGGCAAATGAAATGTAGTCCTGTTTACTCTTGATGACTTTTGCATGACTCGTAAACCGTAAGAGATAAACGAAATTTTACTATAGATACAAAAAATAGGTATTGCTAAAACAGTTGATGTCCAAATAATTTTCTTTATAGAGTGAACCATTTCGGTGATATTTCTTGTTATTTGCGTTTGTTTTGGAATACTTAAACTTTCGTCAAATAGAAGATCGCTATTAACTTTTTTATATTTTAGCCGTGCAAAGAGAACGGATTCTCAACGCTTTAAACGATTTGACTATTGCTCAAAGCCTACTGTATTCTAATATTCCCCTTGCATCTACAAGGAAATAAGCAATACGATAAGTTGTACAAATGTTTATCTCAACTAACACGAAGCAGATATAGGAATAAGAGTTTGTAAAAATGGTTAGTACAAGAGTAGAGAAAGTCATGTGAGTGCAACACATCAGATTTTTTTAAAAGACCTCCACGAAGTACTATTACAGAACTGTATTCTTGTATCCACTTAAAGTTAATTGAGATAAACAGTTGCATAAATAATTCAATTACACATTTTGTTATTGGCAATGGGTGTAGCGATAGTTAAATATTTAAAATCCAATCACTATGTTGGCCTTGAAATCCCATATTCTTTGCATAAAGTCACGAGAAACAACTTTAAAGACTCTCGTATGTTGCACTTGAATGATTTTCTCTACTGTTTTACAAAATTTATCAATGTTAATCGAGATAAACATTGTAGAAATTGTTTTGTCAGACATTTCTTTGTAGGTACAATGGGAATAGGAGACTACAGTAGGTTTAAGCTAAATCGTTTAAGAACTAGCCGCTATGTGATGACTTTGACAACGCATTCTCTTTCTATAAACAAGAGAGCAAAACTGACCATATCATATTTGAGTATAATTATTTTAAAATTCAAACGAAGAACTATGATTATCTCAGAAAATGTTGACATAAATTGTGTGCTTAAGCGAAGACAATATTTTTGAAAATATTGTTTATCTCTTACGGTTTATCAGCTATGCAAAGCTATTACACAATGAAGAATACTTCAGAGGGTATTGTATGAAAACTCAATTTGGCATGGAAATATCTTAAACATATGGGGTTCTAATCAATAGCGTTAGAGCCATTTTTGGAAAAATAAAAAATTGCGAAACTTTTTTGATGTAAATGGAAGTTTGGCATGCAGGGATTTTCTTAAAAAGTTTTTGTGTCGCAACTTAGAAGATGCGGTACTTAAATGCTAAGTTGAATTTCAGTTATGATGTGTGAGACACACACGGAGTTCTTTCTAACAAAACACTTTTTTTTTTTTCAATCAGGGGTCTCAAAAGTTGTGTTTCCGGTAAAATCTGGTATAGACTGTTTGGGAGCAACTTTCTCTACTTATTCTAAGTATGTAATATAGAATGTAAAAATGATAAATACAGTTAACACAAGTGATAATGGATATCTAAAAAATTATTTGAAATAAATGGCGTGTTTTGAAAGAGGACTACATTTTCTTGAGTAGTACTTGTCTATCCCTTATGCTTTTCAGTTACACGAAATTAAAACAATACCTTCCGAATAAACATGATATTATAAGCCATCCTAAAAAAAATTAAATATATGCATTTTATTTTCCCTTAAATATCTTAAACATATGTAGTGTCAATAAAAATTCTTAAAACTCGTTGCAATAAATTTCTATGTGAGATTTATTGAAGCTGTTCCTCAAGAGGAAGCCATCAAGTGAAGGAACCACAGGAGGTTACAACTCACAGAGATGCCCCAAGACCCCACTACTGGAACTGCCCAGAACAAGCTGTTTAACCAGGCAGGATTAAAAATAAGACAGAAAAAATAATTAGCTAATATAAATAAAGTGAGAAAAAGGTCTTCAAATAGTCCATAAGAACTTAACAGAAATATTGATTAAATCCCCTTTCATCCCAATTTTATACTCAAGGATATTTTAGGTTTTATTATTTTATTTATATTCCTATACACTAACTGTGTAATATATTAAAAACAATGTTATATTTTTTTAGTGACTATCAGGAATACTCCTTTTTTGGAGCGAGCATCCGTGCTATCTGGCACCACCATACGCCATGTAATCTACAGGAAGCTCATCTATAGGTCAGAAGCAAACGGAATGAAAGGGAAATGAAACAAAGTAAATCATAGTAGATGAATAATTACCCAGGATTTGCTAACGGACAAGGGACAACCAAGAAAATCCCAAGATTACAGTAGGCGATCGACAGGATTCGAACCCTGAACATCCTAAATGCAAGCCTGAGATTATCGTTGAGCCAACTCGCTCGGTATGCTGGAATTATACAGGATGTTAGAGCTATAACTAAAGATACGTTGATAAATGGTACATTAATATGTATTTTTCTCTTTGTCTAACACTTTTCCCACAAACCATTGGCATAGTTTACTACCTAATGCTTTTTGCATGGTCTTAACTGCACGACAAAATGGACCTGTGAGATAGACTAGCCGTTTTGCTTCACAAATTAACGTGCAACTCACTGGCGTAGGTAGTGTGAGGTCATTGGCCTTGCAGAAAACATTCCAACTCAGCTGCGTTATAGCATTCGTTACCGCTTTACAGTATTCGTTTCCCACACTCTGTGTCATGTTTTTTGTGCTACACGTACTTGGAGCTACTAAACAACCTGAAAACATACTACTCTTAATAAGTAAAATTGTAAGTCCACAAATAAATCCAATATTAATTTAATATCCATTACACTGTCCTCAATTACCAGTAAATATATCTGCACGAATCCCCCTAGCACACTGTATATGAAGTTCGATATTCATTTGAAGTTTTCTTTTGGAGCTATGTTGTTCCAAGCATAAATGTATTTATATAATTTATTTTTTTCCGGGTTCAGGAATCCATAAATGTGTACTCTGTTGAACTCTTCACATATAAATGTTGGGTGGAATGCAATAGATAGGGAAACCCGCATTGTAATGTAACAGCGAGCAAGGGATGTCGACAATCAACTTTTAGGCCATTACAGAGGAAAATGTTTCATTCATAACTGCAATATTCTATCAAACTTTCTCCAGTAAACATGTTTTATGGTGTCAGAGTGTGGGATTCGAGAGTATCGTTAAAGCCACTTTCGATTTTGCTACTGAAATTTTGAGGAATAGCTTCAGATTGTAAAATAGCCTGTTCATAACAAGATACACACTACACGATGAAGTATACGGTATATTATCTCTTGGAATTTATGTTTTGTGGCATTACTTTTATTTCACGACTAAACTAACGGTAAGAACCACGAGTGATTTAAAGTTGTATAGTCTCAGGATTTATATACGAAATTCTCCACTATGTCAAAATAAAATTTTACACATATCATACCTCTTTTAGATACATGAAACCTTTCGATTTTACTCTTAAGCAACATAATCGGCATATATCGTGACTCCAAAAAGTATTTGTCTCCACTTTAAAAGCTGTAACATTCATATAAATTTCTCTGCCCATTATAGTTAAGTTTATGTAGCTAATTTTCTACTTACTTTTTGTTAATCTGTTTTAGAGAGCTTTATGAGTAATTATTAATTTTTGGAGTTCAATGCACAAAGTTTTAATGCATTTTAAATGTATATTTTAAAGGCTTTTAGTGATAATTACCTGCATACTTTGAAAATTCTCGTGTAATTTTAACGTAACTCGTCAAAGGATGATAAGCCTAGAAGAACACAGGAACTCATCTTGCGCTGAACAATGTCTGAAGAGACAGACAGAGAATATGATGTGTTTACTTTAAACAACCATGCACTTCCTTGTGTGTACATTTTACCTATTATCGCCGAAGATGGAAGACGGTCACCTGACTAGATGCTGGCCATATTGGATGGCACTTTACATTTAAATTGTCTCGAGCAGCAAGTCAACACGAGGTCGTAACCCAGTTAGAGGCACGTGTGAGGCTAATTGCATACCATGGCCCCATGCCAAAAGGAAATGGTACATGAGGTGTATCTCTAAACTAATATAGCATGTAGTGTGTTTACACGCCGGGTCCTTTTATCTGCCTGCTCTACAACATTCTCTCGCTCATTCATGGTTCCCGTGGAGTGTACACTCGTGGAATTTAATAATCACCCTAGTAATATACACTCAAGGGTAGGAGACAATAATTGGAAATACCTACTTTAATTCAGGGCCCCACTAAAAGTAACAATATTTTAAAGTAAGAATTTATTCACATATAATTACAAATTACTTATTAAATGAATAAACCACACATTTATATCAAAGGCAATGAAAAAATCTTATACGTTGCACTCACATGACTTTCTCTACTCTTGAACAAACTATTCTTATAAACACATATTCCCCTTCTACCTCATGTTAGTCGAGAAACATTTTCAGAAATTGTCTTATTCCTAGCTTTCTTGTAAGTTCAAGGGGGAATAAAGAAGGCTTTAAACCATAATCAAACGTTTTAAGAGTGGCTGCTGTTTGAGGACTTTGAAATTCCGTTCTCTTTGTACGACTAACAGATAAAACAAATGAATAACGCCCTCTCATTTGAGAACGGTCTGACGAATAACAAGGAATATCTCCAAAATTGTGTGGTTTAAGAAGATAGACAATTTTGTACACTAAATTTTGGTCTAAGTAATTACTTACTGAAGGAATCCGGTTGCATAAAATTCGCTTAAAGGACTGGTCATTTTACAATCGAAATTCTCCCCCTTCCACAATCCAATGCGGAGTTAGAAACTATTTTTAGACAATTGAACATGTCAAAACAAGGCTAAGGAATGGGCAGGTATAACTGTGGCAGGTATACCGCATTGCAGAAATGCTTTTTGGATATTAGCAAAAACGTTAGATACTCGTAGGAACTCCAGAAAAAGTTGTGTACAGCCTGATGAAGATACAATGGAACCTTCATTTATGCCCAATGACATGACATATCTTGAACTAATTAAAAGTGTAGCACTAACCATGTTTAACTTCATTCTCTGTGAATTTTTGCAGAAAATTTGAACAAGATTGGTTACAAACCACAACGTATCACACATTTTAAATGCGCAAATGTGCAAGACAAACGAAAGTCGAGTATAATGAAGTAAATACCTACACTTGGTTATTTAAATTGTTGAGTGACGAAGCCTTATAGAACTCTGAGAACATAAGCTGTAGTACGTAATTAAAGCTAAATTTTCAAAGTATTTTTCGAATATATGTTTTAATGTTTTTAACATTTTAACCAATTTTCAACAAATTTCTTAATTTATTACGCTAGTTATTTGGATGCAGTTACTTTCTAGCAAAATTTAATTTAGAATTTGGGGATCTTTGACTAACACTAGTTGCCAATACTGCTTATAATACATTCCCTTGAAATCTCAGTTTAAAATTTTTGGGAAGAATACAGCTCCTCTATAGGTAGGTGGCAGTAAATGTGTATTTATACCATTATTGTCCACTGTTATTATACTTAATAGGAAAAATGTAAAAAGCACCGTGGTTATACAAGAAAACCAGATGCATCTTTTGCTTTTAAGTAATTATATTTTCGGACATGCATAGTAATTAAAACCTTTCAAGCTAGAATATTTATAATATCTTGAGGTAGATTTTCAAATGTGATTGTTATACAATTCAAAATGTAAATTAGGACTAGATACCCTATTGCCTTGCTTTTGTAAACTGTATCATACCTTGTCTATTACGTACTTATAGTTAGTAGAGGAAATGTTGCGTTCTGCCGAAAATTCAGATACGTAAATTTTACTGGAAATAACCTTTGACGTCCCCAGAGTCAAACGTATGTCTGTGAAGAGCATACTTTAGGAACACAAAGTAGGTTAAATACCAAACTTGGTATTTAAGTTTAGCATCTTCCAAAGGTGCATCGCGAAGATTTTTAAGGAATTCCCCATCCCAAAGCACCCATCCCAATTTTCGAAAACTTTTGATTTTTTAAAAAATGCCTCTAAAGATTTTGATTATTATGACAAATGGAATATATATCTTGAGTTTTCTGGGAACAGCTTATGAAGTTCTCTTCATTCAGACTGTGCTTTCATAACTATTGAACTACAAGAGATACACAAAATCTTACGTCTAGTTAAAGAACACAATTTATGTCAAATTCAAATCTTTCATAAGGTTGTTCCGAGTTATTCATTGTTCTTGGTTTCAACATTTCAATTGGCTACATAGATTGTTTGCTCCTGCTAATGCAAACATAAGGACATTTCAAAGCAATAGCGCCAACGCCGTAGCCGAGTGGTTAGACCACTCGCTTCTCACCAAAGCGGCTCGGGTTTGATCCCAGGCAACCGTATGTGGGGATTCGTGGTAGAGAAAGCGGCGCTGGGGTGGGTTTCTCCGGGTTCTCCAGTTTCCCCCGCCATCTCATTCCACCGGTGCTTAATTTTTATTCCATGTATCATCAGTGTCACCGACTGAGGTGCCGTAGTAGTAAAAGTGGGCGTTAAACACTAGAAACAAAAATTCAAAGCCATCACATACCGACCGGCTATTAAAGGCTCTCACTATCACGTAAGCCTACTGTATTCCCTTGTTCTCATTCCATATGCAAAGAAATATTATGTACTAAAGTATTTATATATAATATGCATATATGAGTTATGTGAGGTAGATAGAAGAATAACAATTTAAAAATAGTTTTGTTTAATAATTAGTAAATAACGGCATGTGAATGTATTGCGACACCGGACGTGGCACAAAACAAAGGACTGTCGGTGTTAAGCTACTTCACACCATGTACCAGGTCGGGGAGCAAACACATACTCAAGGTGAGGCTGCCGTGACTAACAAACAGAGTGGCAGAACCAAAAGGGGCTTTGTCCAGAGCCTTCAAGAAAGATCTGGCTACGACATCGCCGGCGTGTTTGAAGAAGTTCGCGAAAGGCCCGTGTGTCGTCAACTCCTCTATATAGGGAGGTGAGGAAACAACAGAGACTTACAGCGTTACGTCACGTCGAAGTGAAAAAATTTTAACGAGCATCGAGTGATTGTATCGCTGGAGTTAGTGTATGAAAAAGAGAAAGTGAAGAAAGACAGCGAAAGGACTGAGTCAAGGTTACGAGACGTAAACAGTTGTGTTGCAATATCACGAAAGACTATATACTGTGTTCAACGTCAGTAAAAGAGGACTGTGTGTTTGTACAAAAGTTTAGAAGACAAATAAAGCTATAGAAAAGTAACTGGGCTGATTTTGTCGTTGTTGTCACAGTATTATGTCAGATTTTTATAGAAAAAATAAGTCTGATTATAGTATAATTAAGATAGGCAATTCGTGATTGAGGTGTAATAGATGAGGATGATGTTATATGAATATCACATAGAAAGGACAGTAGATGATAAATAACAATACCAGTGCATGTAGAGGGATACAGTCCACATTTGGATGTTAGTTTACATCGCGTGTGGTAATTTCCTTATCGTAAGGCTAAAGGCCTTGCAGCTCAGCGTGACATATAATTTACGACCTCTTAAAATACGACCCTGGGCATAAAGATGACATGAGAGAGTTGTCAGTCCTGCAGGCAGTTCATCAAGAACAGAATTAGAAACTTTCATGGCTAACCGTATTCTTCGTAACATTAATATCGGAGCCAAGAGCTTCTCTCTGGCGTCAACAGATAGAGATGTTGTAAGGCTTCCCATCGTTGTGTCAGATTACTGAGAAAAACCAAAAATATCCGCTGAATTACCTTCTGCTGCTTCAGTTTTTCAACATCTTGTGTTGCAATTTTAAATCCTATTTTTTATTCAACTCTTTTACTTTCTTATTGTTACCAAGGCCAAGTGAGACTTGTACTGGATCCTCACATTCAACATCGATATTTCTTAGTAACACATCTAGCCTATGACTTTAAAGTTAAATATATTAGGTAATATAATATTCATATTTGAGAGTATTTGATACCAAAGTTTCTGGAATATTGTGACGCCAGCCGAGGCGCACAATGAAGGATAATCGAAGCCAAGCTGCTTCGCACCACAGACCAGGCGCGGTGGGTATCAAAGGCGCTTAAGATAAAGCTTCTCAACACCACTCACGCGAGTAAACACGTAACGACAATGAGCGCAGCACCTCAAAAGGGGTTTTCCAGATCATTCGAAAAATATCCGGCGGCTAGCTTGTTTTTAAACGTTCCAGAAAGATCTGACTACGTCAGCGCCGGTATAACAATTTGCAGAGCACGTGAAGGCAGGCAGTTTTTGAGTCGGTCAGTGTGTCAGTGAGTACAAGACAGATATGCGTGGTACTGTTGTGAAAGATACGTCGCATCGAAGGGAAGAAATTTTAATTAGTGTTGAGTAATTGTATCTTCGGAGTTAGTGTATGAAAGACAGAGAAACTGAAGAGAGACAATGAAAGGCGTGTGTCTAGACTACGAGAAGAAAACAGTTGTGAGTTGTAATATCACGAAAGACTGCAGACTGTGTTAACGTCAGTAGAAGAGAACTGAGTATTTGTGCAAACATTTTAGAAGAAAAATAAAGTAATTTTGTGTTTTGTCACACTGATGTCCGAAGTGCGATTTGTTGAATCGTCAAATTGTGACAATGTCGTATTTTATACTTGAGAGTATTTTATACTAAAGTTTGTACAATCTTACGAAGTTCATAACCTCAAATGGGAATTATTAAGACTATTCCACGAATAAAATGTTACATTATATAAATAATAAATACTTTCTTACTTGTGTTGTTCAAAATCAAACAACCATTGCAGGGGAGGGCTACGTAATTTGTACCGACGCCTAAATTGTACCACCTTCTTAAAACTTATTTCCTTGATAAATGCTGCCGTCTACGTCAAGCATTGTGAACTATATCTAAACACACGCCATTGGCTGGGAGAAGAAGCCTGTGGATTGACTTGTGCACATCCAAGGTGAACGAACTTATATTAGGTAGTTTCAATCTAGGTTTTGCATTACCTGTCTAGAAGAAATACTTCCGAAAGGTAAGTTAAATTCCACAATGCTATATATTATTCAAAACTAGATTAATATACTGTAATTCTTACTGCGTTACATACCTGTATAAAAATCATGAAGTTGTAATAATTTAACAATAATACAGGGAACTTTGGTTATAACTTGTTATATCATAGTGACATATAAAAATAACACATAATTCAGTTGATCAACTATATTACGTTATTAACTTTTATTTTAGCATAAAAGTAATACATTAATTTTTATTTAATACAGTAAAACATTCATTTACAGATTTATAAATTAGTCAGACAGTCTTTCATTACAAATAATAAAAAATGTTATATAAAATAGCATAAATACAGAAGATTATATATTTAAAAATGCTAGATTTAATAAAGTGGTGTATTTCATTGTCTTCTTTCGTAACAAATTATAATCATATGTGTTTAATTTCAGTATGGCAACTAGGTGGCAATACAGGGAGGTGGTCACAGTATCAACTAAGTCTTGCTGTCACTGCATAAATGAATGGTGATCATGAAATAAATGAATCTGCTCGAATGTACAATGTGCTAAAGCCCACAATACTAAGGGGAAAAAATCTCAGTTGCTAATGGAGATGTGAGGTCTTTTCAACAACCACGGCGTAAGGAGTGAAGGAGTAAGAAAATCTGTAAAAAGGTATTGCTGTACTAACTAAAAAGGAAAATAAATTGTTTGTGCAAAAAAAAAAAAAAAAAAAAGTATGTGGTACAATTTAGGAAACCCACTTGCCTAATTTGTACCAATTGCAAACATTTTGAGAACTGACCCTCATGACTTTATGTTAACTTGAAATAAACTTTCTTTTAGACAAATCATGCTAACATATTTGAAATTACGATGCCTTTATTGAAATAATTTAAAAGTTGTCAGTTTCAATTAGAAATAAATAAAATATGTAAATTGGTACAAATCAGGCAACTCTTCTGTATCAGCTTCCAGATCATGGCATACTAAGTTGATTAACAATCGAATGTGTGACGAAATACTAATCTCAAAATTCAGATAAACTAACATCAGAACACAATGATATAATTTGTTTTCAAATGTACAGTTGGTCTGGGTGGCTCAGTTGGTTAGACGCTGGCCTCCTAATCCCAAGGTCGCGGGTTCAAACCCGGCCCAGACCGATGGTTTTTAAGTGTGCTTAAAAACGACAGCTCCATGGCAGTAGATTTACTGACATGTAAAAGAACTCCTGCGGGACAAAATTCCGGCACACCGGCGACGCTGATGTGATCCTGGCAATTGACAGCGTCGTTAAACAACAAAATATTATTATTATTATTATTATTCAAATGTACACTAATTGAACGTGCAACCAATTTGGAGGTTTGCGGTAATAGAAACTGAAGGAGATGTTGAGAGGTAGAATTTCTGATTTGTCCAACACAATTTGATTGATTTATGGCTTCAGTGAAGATGCACTGGTGTGACCTGTTGTTTTTAATAATTCTTGCTCCTGTCTTCCAGTCTGATTCACTCCTCTTCTGCTACCGAGATGGATATTTACCAATGAATATTGAACTATTACGGTTCAGTAACGAGCTGACGTTTATTTCACTATCCCACTATTACTATTTCATAATACTTTTGACCAATAAGGCGGTACAAAAGGACGTGTTTGAAATAATCATAGCCGTTTTCCTGCTTTTTTGTCACCTCCGTAGCATTTGTCTGTCTAGTCACCTGACTGCTTTTATCACCTCCCTAACATATCTTAATTCATGTAAGATAGTAATTTGTTTTCCGCATATATATCTAAATTTACTTCACAAAAACAGTACGACACGGAACAAAAGAAAGAGGAACAAACAGTATATGGAAGCAGTTAGATCGACTAATTTAGCAAGTAAATTAATATTTTATTGCATTTATTTCTTGTAGTCTTTATATAACATTTCAATCGTGAGATAGTTAAATTCCACTAATGTTATTATTTTATCTAGGCAGGTAAAAGCCTAGTGACGTTACTGTTGACAAAATCGTATCTTTACAAACATATTATAAGATAAAGGATCGGGATTAGTCGATATCCGAGGCATTACTTACAGGCTATTGATGAACATACAATACAAACATATGAATGTAGCAGTAAAGTTGTTTGAATATAATAATTGCACTTTTATAATCTTAAATATCCAAATTTAGCATTTAAATGCAGAACTTTAAATAAGAATGCACAAATGTGTGTAAATCGCAAGTTACACTTATAACTTAATTTTCTGATAATCTAGTGTTCTTAGATTTATGCTATTTTAAATAGCTGCTCGTCATTCCTTCAGATATTCAATATATATTACGTATGTTGATGAAGGAATCTGAACCGCCTTTGCTTCATATCAAGTGCAGTATTAGATTTAGGGGTTTAATAATGTAACACATGATTAATTGTTAGATGATTTAAGTATTACAGACAACGTTATTTGTTTGCAGGAAAATGTTTAATGTTACGAAGTTATATTTGATTGTAAGGAACTGTATTGATTCACATTATGAAAATGTGAAGACAAACTTAAATCCTGCATATTATTTCTTCAATACAATGAGGATATTAATTTTTTACCAGTAATTTTGCAGTCTGTTTTACAACAATTATTATTTTTTCGCCGTAGTTTGTCCTTAAGGTCCCCAATGATTAATAGTCAGAATATCTGCAACCCCGTACATAGGAAATTGGCTATTTTTATAAAACTGACGTGAATAAATTTGATGAGGATTCAATTTGCAAATAATTGTTGTTAAGATTCATGTTAGGCCATCTGAATGTTTTCATTTAGTGGTGCATTCATAATAACATACTTAACTACAGTCAAAACTGTTTTTATTCCGTAGATCTGCTGTAAAGTGCCTGGTGTCTGGTGTCTGGTGTCTGCTGGTGTCCCGTTTTTCGTTGTGTTAAAATTATATTCACATAACAGACGTAAACATCACTTTTCACATGGCCAGGAAACGGAATTTGGACCATTAAGCTGCAATTTTTCAGGAGTCAATTAAGTGTAATATGTACATTGTATATTTATTAATTGGTCGGTTTGTTTATAGTATCCATTGCTGTACTGCGTCGGATTATGTTCTCTGAGATCTATTATATTCAAAATTTCACTGGTGTGCTGCAGCGTCATAGCAATTTGACTTTAATAGCTTATAGTTGAGTGTATGAATAAATAAATGTATATAACATCCAAATATGTTATTCAGTTTTTGTAGCTTTTTCTACTCCGATTATTTGGTGCATCTTTCCGTGGCTAACGGTGCAAAGTGCAGTGACGTAATTCTCCTAGTCTGATAACGGCCCATAGACTAATACATCTAGGTTCTAAACAAACAAATAATGCAGTTTTATCATGATAGTAAACAACGTTAACCATGTATCAGACTACCATTACTACGTAACTCCAATTCGCGCCGGAGCTTGTATTTTTCGTTACCCACGATCTTTCCTTCGTTGTTCTTTAACCAAAATTATCATAAATGGTTTACAAGATTAAACAGACTGTCTCCGTGATCGAGTGGTCAGTGTTCAGGTTTCTCAACACAGACGTCTAGGGTTCGATTTCCGGGCAGATGATGGGAATTTTTCTTTTTTTAATAATTTATGAAATAAATTTAGACGTGCTTCATAGCTCCATGTCCGTCAGAACAAATTGGGATTTTCAATGATTAAAGAATTATAAAAATCGGTTGAATGGGTTTTGACATTACCTACGCACAAGAATGTCTTTATAAAATGTTAGCATAGATAAGTATAGTGACAACAATAACATATACCTATACCAAATTAAAGTATAACTTCTAATTTATAATAGTGCACTAAGCTACAAGCGTAATGTTTTAAAAAATTTCAAATAAAACACAAAACTTGTTTCTGTAATTCTATAAAATCAAGCTGTTACACATTTGGACAAAACGTAAAATCACTCGTCCCTTAAAATATCATAAAAGAGCAGCCACAAAGTAGTTGAAACAGAGCTATAAAAGATACGTTAGAACTGTGTCGGTTTTTAGTGGTGTGGATGTAGTAAGAATTTGCTTTACGACGTTTCCTATTGATTATGCAATTAATGAGTTATGCTCCTCTATAACTCATTCTCCGCGAGGGAAGACGCCGCAGCGGTTACAAGAAGTTTTCAGACGCTAAGGGGGGGGGGGGTTGCTAGGGCTCCAGTTGGTGTGTTTGTGGCCCGGGTGGTAAAAAAGCTTCCTTCTTGCTAGAAGCTGCATCATTCAGAAACTGTTATGATGCCAAATTGCCTCATAGAGTGCAAGAGTGGCACAAGCGTCGAGGTCACGGACCTCAGAGTGACGTCACGGGGCGCAGAGGTGCGCTTCCGAGCAAACAGAAAGAACGAACCAGCTTGAAAAGAATACAAAAACTAGCGTTCCAAGGAGGAAACCTTAAAAAAGAACCAAAATAAAAATAAGACCACAAAAAGAGAAAGATGCAACGAAGGGAATCACAAAAAAAGAACAAAACAAAAGAAGTTGTACTAAGAGGAAATATACCTACAACAATTAGGAACATAAATCTAAAACGAA
Source organism: Tenodera sinensis (assembly GCA_030765045.1). Taxonomy (NCBI): domain Eukaryota; kingdom Metazoa; phylum Arthropoda; class Insecta; order Mantodea; family Mantidae; genus Tenodera; species Tenodera sinensis. The sequence continues at coordinate 331,034,957 of CM060964.1, forward strand.
GTCAGAAAAGAGAAAGTGGGTAGATAGGAAATTTGTGGAAAAAATAAAGGCACAGAAAAATGATATATAAATTAAAAGGAAATAGAAGAGTAATAAATAAAGATCAAGAAAAGCAGAGGACAAGTAGTAATGGACTGCCTGTGTAGTTAAGTGATCAGCCTTCTCTCATCCCAATCCGTAAGTACCTTCTGCGACTCCCGACTAGGGCAGGAGAATTTTTTGTAACAAGGATCATTCCCTGCTTTCCACAGATGATGAATGTAAATGTGTTTCCTAACGAAATGGAATAAAATATTATTTCTATACTAAGTATAGTAAGTAGAGGAAGTATGACAGAGCATCCAAAAATCGACGGGCCCTTAAACCCAACACACTCACACTCACTCGCATCCAAAAATTCCATATCGACAGTTCACCTGAAATACATGCTTTGAGACTCCTGAACAATATGTCCCTCAAACGAAAAGTCGGATAAATACCAAACTTGTTATTTAACTTCCAAAGCTATGCAACGGAGGTTTTCAAGAAATTGTCCGCACCATAAAATAACCTTTACATGAAACATTTTAAAAGAAATGTTTATATTCTCAGAAATGCCTCTAACGATACTGATAAAAACACCGAATATTTGGGATATTTTTATGATAAACTAAACATATAACTCCAATTTTCTAGAATAGTCCCTGAAATGCTCTTCATTCTGAATGACTTTTGAATAACTGGTAAGCTGTAAAAGATAGACAAAATTTTAATTCACAAAAAATTGAGTCTTGTTAAAGTACACAATTTTTGATAAAAAATTTCTTTATGGAGTTAATCCTTTATGCATATTCCTTGTTATAGGTTTGAATTTTCAAATACTTATCATTTTCTCAATTGAGAACTTTTATTTTTCGCAAGTTACTTCGTTAACAATTCAACCACGTCCCACCACACTCATGACACCTATGCCACTAGGAGCAATTTTTGTAGCCTTCAATTTTGAATTTTGTCTTATATATAGCTCAACAAGAAATGTTTTTCAGATCCAGTGTGCCCCAAATATTTGACACCAATAAGGATACATCCTGCACGTGGTAGAGAAAGTTAAACGTGGCATAATGAATGAAAAAAGGTACAGTTGCTTTCAGTGCCTAATTTATAAACAAAGTTTATATTTTAAGTCTCCTCTTGGTTATACTAAAAAAGATAGGTGTTTGGTTTTATTTCTTTAATAACTAGATGAGGGCTTGTAGATCTATCTTCGACTTCCCAAGTCGGTATTCTACCGTTCAACCACACTCATAAGATGTTTGATCTGATTCATGTATTGCGGCGAATCTTCAAAGTGATCTAATGCGATATATTCGAGATAACCAAAAAAAAAAAAAAAAACCGTTGTAAGCACTTTAAATTTTTGGCTGTATATATTTCCTCTATTAACGTTAAGTTATTTATATTTTGACTAAGTCCATTCATAGGCTACATATTTGATATTGATTAATACTGCAGCAATGCCTCGAATACCGACCAATTTATGCATAAAAAGGGTAAAGTATACATGATTTTATTGATATAGAGAAAAGTTCTATATTATTAATACTCATTATGCAGATAATGAGTAATGTGACAAAATATCCAAACAAAGAATTACTCAAGAAAATATAACTAATTCTGGGCTTAGAAAAGGATTAAAACTTAGTTCAGTGTAATTTAATCTATTTATAAATGATATTGTAGAACGGAATGACAATTTAATAAGCAGTTTGTGGTTCAGTATATTAGTATTAGAGGAACATTATATACTAAAATAAGCATCCTTTTACACGGTAAAATAATGGAAAAACAAACTTAAATGGACAACATTAGAAGAAACAGGAATGAGGAAGTATGGGCAGAAAGAAGTAATAAAATTAATGTTTTCTGGAAAGAAATCAGAACAACGGTATAGGACATAGAAAAGAAGGAAATTATAAGTAGTTTCAAGGAAAAGAGTGATTGTTGAATTATAGATACCTAAAATAGGGTGTAGAAAAGAAACATGAATCGAAGTAAGCAACCAATAGACCAGAATGGGATATGAATGGGTGAGGATACGTATAATGAATTTAAGTGGCCTAAGAGGTAGGACACAGTTCAAAAGTACTAACAAAATGTTCCTTCTTGAATATGTCGTTCGTCGTACATAAAATATGTAGGCAAACAAAGAACCTTATGGAAGCAGTAAATATAGTTTGCCATAACTTTCTGAAGGCCCAGTACAACAATATTGCCATCCTATATGAACAAGATGGTCTTTGATTAAAACTGCTACTCATCCGTTCCATAATATAGGCGTAAAATCAATAGGCGAATAGAGGAAGTTACAGAACGCCAAATTCAGTGTGACAGTGACTTTCTAAACACCCAGTACAGCAGTCTGCACTACCCTATACTTACAGTTTACACGCCTTTCTGAACCTAACCAAGCAAATAAAGGAAAGTGCTTCGAGGTATGTAACGCGGGCAAATTGGTTTGGTGGAATTCATTGATGCTGCTTATTTCCGCGTGGATGACTGTAGTCGGGCGTCGATCCCGGGAACAAGTGTTTGAACGAGTGCCAAGTGGAAACACAATGCCAGCGAAAATGAGACGTTAGCTTGTCTTCCGATGGCAGTCTAATGGAAATCAAGGAAAAAAGAAAGTAAACAAAATTAAAAAAAGATGTTCGCCTGAATCTTTGCAAACCCGCCAAACAAGACTGTCGGAGAAGTTGCCTCAGGCGCTAGGGGCCATCATTCTAGTGATAACGTTACTTTTACTGTAACATGAAATATTTATAATGACGTAGGATTATTTATAAAACTTACTGCGTTTCATTAAATGACATGCACTTGATAACTGGAACCGTATAAATCTTTTGGAGCGTAGAAACGAAGTAAACTAAATACACGTTTAGGAATACGCATGCGAATTATCAACTTTCTATTCTTATTCTTATTACTACTATTGTTATTATTATTTATATCATATTCACTTAATTTGAATCAAGGTAATTAAGAAATTGGCCTTACATTCTTATAAAATACGTTTTATAGATATATTTAATGCCATTTGACATGTTTATTATTTATTGTTTAATATAGCTTTAACTTCCTGATAATTTCACATGATTACTTAAGTCGAAAGTTCAGTGAAGTCAGCGTGTGCCTTGACTGCATAATCACTTTCCTGTATATTTTATATTACTATAGCTCTTCAGGGGAATATGCGCTTTGGGGCCCTTGAACCGTTGACGTTCTTTGCAAGTACACCTAGTGATTATGTTACTGGAACGATGAGATTAATTGAATAGTCGTATTTCTCTACCGCAAGTTTTTATTTTTATTTATTTTATTCTGTAGGTTGAAGTTTGGGTGGTGATATTGAAAATCTAATCCGGCATTTACTAACGGCTGAGTGAAAATACAAAAAAAAAAAAAAAAAAAAAAAAAAAAAAAAAAAAAAAAAAGACGGATCACTCAATTTCAATCCACCCCCCAAACGCAAGCTTGAGACGCTACCTACTGAGCCTTCTCATAGTTCTACTCAGAAAATCACATCTATGCACACTAAAAGTTTATTCTGCAAAGCAGAGCATTAATAATTATTTTGAAGCTTTGCCAGAACTTGTCGTAAACCAGTTTTGTACATCAATTTGGAGATATTAATCTACCATCCGTATTTACTTTAAGGGAGGACTGTAGTGTTATTTTAGTTGCTTTGATTAAAATCTATCTTGTTTTAAATTAAATGGTTAACTCCAACAAAAAGGTATTTTAAATTGTGTGCTTTAAAGAGATATACATTTTTGTGTAGTAAACTTTTGTACAGCAAAGGCTGTTCCTAAAAACTTCAAGATACACTTCCATTTGTTATGAAATATCTTAAAAATATGGTATTTTAATCAAAATTGTTAGTCATTTTTGAGAAAAACAAAATTTTTGAAAACTTTTCCACGGTGGTTTGTGATGGGACATTGTCTTGAAAATCTTAGTGTGGCAAACTTTGAAGACTCTGAACTTAAACTACAAGTTTTGTATTGAACCGAGCTTTCGTTTTTGAGTTATTCTGTTCACATGCATATACACGGACCTTTGGCTAATATTTTTTTTTTGGGGGGGGGGAGGGGAGTGAGCAAGATTCAGTAGTTCCACAATCTGGAAGAAATCTCGACATAACATTTTGGCTGGAATTCAATAATTCCATCTTTACTGTAATTATGTAGTAAAGAAGGTAAAAATAATTATATGTTTATATTCGAGCATGTCTAAATGCAGGAGTAGAACTCATACGTCTGGTAGCTGCACTTAAATGGAGCTCACTAAGGCGCACACTACTTCATTAAAGTGCAGGTTTGCCACAATCAGAAGAAAGCCAAGCTACCAATTATTCTGGTACGCTCAGTGGAAAAACAACTAGCGCGAACTTATAAAAAGTAAAAATGTCGGACACGAGTAGTGGTGAGATGCAACTTATACTGCCGGAAACTTCTGAAAAGCCACACGATATTACGTAAATTATTGTTGCAAAAATCAAATAAAATTTACGAAAAATTCTCTGCAAATTCATGACTCACTACTGTGTTCAGAAATAAAATCCTCAAGGTCGAAATCAGATTAGAATCAGTAATTTCGCGTGTGCGCACATATCACATCTGCCAGTTGTTTTTACTGCATAAGGTAAGCTTAATGAACTTATTTAGTTTGGTAATCATACAATACTAAACGTAATATATCAATAATCTAAAGTTAAACGAATGCTCGAGTTATAGGAAACTTGACTATAATGGAAATTCATAAACATACTCATATCTTAATTATTACCATTATAGTCTCGTATAATATGTACACTATTCTGGTATTATTGTTGAAAAAATGGATGCTTTTATCCTTAGGCTAACAATGTTTGTATATTTCATAGCATATTATTATTATTATTATTATTATTATTATTATTATTATTATTATTATTATTATTATTATTATTATTATTATTATTATTATTATTATTATTATTATTATTATTATTATTATTATTATTATTATTATTATTATTATTATCATTATTATTATTATTACTATTATTATTACTATTATTATTACTATTATTATTACTATTATTATTACTATTATTATTACTATTATTATTCTCATTATTCTCATTATTCTCATTATTCTCATTATTCTCACTATTATTATTATTATTATTATTATTATTATTATTATTATTATTATTATTATTATTATTATTATTATTATTATTATTATTATTATTATTATTATTATTATTATTATTATTATTATTATTATTATTATTATTATTATTATTATTATTATTATTATTACAACACTTAAAACTTGTAAAATTAAAGTGATTTAAGTAGCAAACTGATCTAAAATGTTCTAATACTTGACTTTTAATTTTTTAACGGTCTTTAACTGCTATGGTTCTCAGGGTAGCATTCTATATTGGGGGCGAAAGACCACTTACTGTTGTTCGGAGGCCTCTATATGAGGGTTGAGGTTCTATCACGTGTCTCACAGGCGGCGCCGTGGCCGAGCGGTTAGCGCGCTCGCCTACCACCTAGGCGGCCCGGGTTCGATCCCAGGGACCCGCATGTGGTATTCGTGGTGGACGAAGCGGCGTCAGGGCGGGTTTTCTCCGGGTACTCCGGTTTCCCCCGCCATCTCATTCCACCGGTGCTCCATCTTCATGTATCATCAGTGTCACCGCCTGCGGTGCCGTAGTAGTAAAAGCGGGCGTTAAACAATACAACAACTACAACAACGTGTCTCACAGGGGATCACTGGCTTTACTTCCCTTCCGAAGGAAGTCATGCTAAGATTTTTTACGCCCGAAAAAAGTCCATCGCCCTCCCTCCGCCGTGTTTGAACTCGCGACCTTGGGAATCAGAAGTTAAATGTTACGCCTAGATCAGGAGAACGACATACGAGTTATTGCTTCCTTACTAGGGTAAGTTAGAAGAAGTAGCATGAATGTGTAAAGCCATCACGTAAAAAATACGTCACTAAAATTAAGCTAATACCCAGTTTAAGAGGACACTTAATGCTCTACCCCACTCCTACCCCGCGGCACAACAGCCCTTTCTGGACCAAAGCCTACATCCCAGCCACTGCGTCCGTCCCCAACCTCTGCGCACCACAGGCGTCATGAATGGGGTGCAGTACTGGAGGTGGGACGTGGTCTGCAGCCCGGTCCATCCTGACCAGTTATGCGGTCTACAGCAGCTACTTTTCAATCAAGTAGTTCCTCAATTCGTCCCTCAGGGACCTAACAAGGCTGAGTGCACCCCGGACCAGGTCTCCCAGTGGGAGAAAATCCCCACCCGGTACCAGGAATCGAACCCGAGTCTCCCACTTGTAGCAACGCTACCACCACGCTAAGGAGACGACCTAAATGCTCTACCGCTAATGTCAAATCTACTACTGTCATGACCCATCATCCGAAAAGCTATTTAAGAGAGCAGTCTAAACTTACTTACAGATGCGCATGGACACCATCTCAGTTCGCGGATCTACTTTTATGCAATACGTTTGTTTATTAAGGATGATTGGTTATTTCTCTCTCAGTAATACCAACTTATGATTAACATCAATCAGCAATTTTTAAAATAAAGAACCATCTTATCTTACCGAGGGAGATGGTTCCGAGTTAATGTCTGAGACTCTTATCGAAAGTTCCCGGGTTCGATTCCTGTCAGGTCGTTTAGGTGAGTCAGTAGTTGAACTCTGGAGCGGTTTCCTGTCCCGTCATTCCCACTCATTTGATTCACCTTTGTTTCAGGCCAGCTTCGAGGCGATGTTTGCTCTTTGTTGAGTTCTCTCCGTCTTCGCCAGAGGGAAGCCTTTTCTGAGCAGTGTGATGCTGTGATCGAATCTTCAAGCTTGGAATAATTAGAGAGTTCTCTCTTCCCTACCTCCCTGCCTACCTGGTTACCTACCTGCCTATCTGCCTGCCTCCCTGCCTGCTGTTCTTTCAATTCATCCATTCCTGCTAGGGTGTGGTAGGGGGAGAGAACCGTCTTCGGCCGAGTTAAGGGAGGTGCCCCTTTACATCACCTTGTCATACTCATAGTTATATTTACTTGAAAGTCTGAATCCAATAAAAATTAACATAAAACAGAATTCACCTCATCCAATCATTGGTATAACTTCAGGGTATCCAAAAAATCAAAATAGATGTTGATATAAAATTGCATCTCCTAAGGACGCTTGTGTTACATGAACAACAATGTTGCTCTTAATGCCTTTGTCACATAAACAGAAAATAAACTAAATTTATTATCACAATCATTATTTTTTAATTTCTCTATAATTTACCTAAGAAAGAATTGCATTCGACACGAACCTTTAATATGGGGATTACATTAAAATAAATATTTTTAAATGTCTAGAAAACAAAAAGGTACCGTCCTCAATTGCAGATTAAGCAGGGATGACCATATCAATATAAATGTAAATAAGGTAGCTAAAGGAATATTTATTACCTCATTTGTCATAATGTTAATAAAATGTACTACTCACTATGCATTATGCTTTTGTTGACAATCTTCTCTAATACTCCACTTTGTTGTGGGGTAAACATGGCTCTGCTAACATTTTATTTAAAACTTACGAAGAAAGCTGTTAGAATTACGTATAACTGAAGTCAAATATACTGAACATTCTAAGTCTTCATTAAAATATATCTACAGATATTTCCTCTATCTCCTACGAACACACACACATACACACACACACACACACACACACACACACACACACAGTGTGTGCACTCTTTAGTGCATGTTAAAATAGTATAAAGAATTTTAAATAAAATTCTTATCATTAACACTGTAAGACCACAAACTGTAATGTTATCAGAAATGATTTTTGTTGTTATACGTCAACCAAATCTGAAGCTTATCTCTTTAAAGTAATAACAGGCAACAAAGACTTAGATTGTGTTCATTTAAAAACTAATCAAACGTTACTTACTTTCTCATAGCATTTATAATGTAAATAGTTTTCTATTTTATCTAGCTTTAAGTAATAGGCGTTGCTATAAATTTTTGTAACGGCACTAACAGTACATAGATAAATAAATACATTTTAAATACAAGAAGGCTACAGGAGGCTGAAGCGCTAGTAAAATCTTTAAAAATGTGATGTGTTACATTCACAAGACTTCCTCTACCTATTCTTTAACAACCTATTCTTACAAAGACCTATTATCCCATTTTGTTTTAACCGAGAAAAACATTTGTATAAATGTTTTCCCCCTTATAGGTATAATGGCTGTAATGGAATATAGTAGGCTTAAGTGACAGCCAAATCTTATAAGAGTTGGTCGCTATGTGATGGCTTTGACATTTCGTTCTATTTGCATGGCCACGAGAACAAAAAGAATAAGGACTTCCATTTGAGAAAAGTAAAAATACTGCAAAATTAAAACCAACAGCAAGGAATATCTCGAAAATGGTCCACTACACACAAACACAGAAAAATGTGTTTTTCATTACTAGTGTGCTTTAATGAGATCTACTTGTTTGTGCCAATGCGGAAACACTAGAAAGTAGAGTGCACAGGAACACTCCCCATTCTATTGAAGATCTGAAACGCTACATACGAGAAGAAACCGAAGCCATCGCTGCTGTGGAACTTCAAAATGTTGTTTATTCATTCATATGAGGAAGTTAAGTGTGTTGACTGTGAGCACTATAAGTACACATTACTGAATATGTATTGTTTTATTGTAAGAGTGCGCGCCGACCACCGACTGCACTATGTACCCGTGCCTGTGAGCTGTGCCAGGCTATCGCCCAACCACGTGCCGCTTTCTCTCGGAAAACACGCAACCCTGAACAAAGGGGACAGGGAATACAACAAGACTTAAGCAACAGTAAAATCTTTTAAGAACTGGTCGTTATATGATACTTTTGAGATTTCATTTTCTTAACACAACAAAGGACCCCCCCCCCCCAAAAAAAAGGTCAAATGATGACTTTCTATTTGAGAAACGAAGTATTTGAAAATTAAGTCAAATAACAAGGAATATCTCGTAAATCGTTAGCTTCAAAAGAATTTGATATTAAATTATATGCCTTATAAGATCTACATCTTTTATGCAGTACGATTTTGTTTACAAGTTACCTAAGGATCATCCAGAATGAAGGGTGCTTCAGAGGCTGTTTCCAGAAAATTCAAAATATGTGTACATTTCTTTTGTCGTGAAAATATCTAACATTTAGTATTTTATTAGAAATCATTAGCGCAATTTGAGAAAATAAAAATCTTTAAAAAGTTTTTCATGTGAAGGGTAGCTTAGGGTGGGGGGGATTTTATTGAAATTCTTCGTATAACATTCTTGGAAAATCCCAAACTTTTTTAATCACCCTTTGGTTTTGGAGTTACGCTGTTCACAGGCACGCATATAGACACACATGTCGTAACAATACTTTTCTTACAACATGTATTTCCGGTGAAATAGTGATATCAAATTTTTGGGTAGAATGCAATCATACCATACGTGTAGAGAAAGCAAAAACGCTTTCATTTTTGGATTCAGAGAATGAAAAGTCGCGTATTTCTAAGTATTGATATAGAAGTTTTGAGCGCAATGTAAGAGTTGTGCTGCTGGAGAAGGCAAAAATGTAACCTAGCAGCGAGAAACAAATGACAACCTGATTGTTGAAGTCTGGATACATGTTCCTCAACAATACACGAGGAGCGGAGTGTATTGCCTAACCTTGGCCCTAGCCCATATTAGCGTTTTTTCCATTACAGCCCGCCTTTCCTTCCTGCGAGAGGCAATAATTGCATTTCCATATAATAATACCTACAACTCCCTTACTCTTTCTTCAGTGGCGTACTTACTTCTCCATGTAACTTTGGCGACTTTGGCGACAGCACTGTTCCGTGGTACTCTGAAATAACGAGAAATATTTTACTGGTGTCTTTTTACTTTCTCCACCATCAAAATATAACAGGTAGATAGAGATTTCGACCGCCTCCGCAGCGCAGTTGGTAGCGCGTTTGCCTCTGGCGCGGAGGACCCGGGTTCGATCCCCGGTACCAGCATGGGGATTTTATCCCCTCTGGGAGGTCTGGCACGGGGTGCACTTAGCCTCGTTAGGTCCCGGGGGGGGGCCAATTGAGGAGCTACTTGATGGAGAAGTAGCGGCCACAGGTCTAGAAGACCGCATAACTGGCCGGGAGGGCTCGGGGCGCTGACCACGTCCCACCCTCCAGTACTGCACCTCACCAATGACGCCTGTAGTGGGCAGAGGTAGGGGATGCAGCAGCTGGGCGGTAGGCCTTGGCCCCTCGTGGGCTGTCGCGCCGGGGTTTAGTAATTTTAGTTTAGTTAGATAGAGATTTCATCGGAAAATCACGTTTTGAGGTCCCCTGAATAAAAAAGTCACTTTAGTGTAAAGAACTCCCGTGGTGCAACCAGCGAAGGCACCAACCTAGCTATAGTAGCTATCTCTCCTGGGTTTATCCATTAGACCAATTCCAGGAACCCTCCAAACCCGCGCCCCACCCCCAAGGCAGAAGTACAACGCCACTTAAGCGCGAAAACCCCAAAGGGTAGGTAAGGCCTCACGAATAACTTCGAACAGGATTCTAGCACACCGTCTCTCCGAGAACATGGAAGTTACCCCACCGAGTTCAACCCAATCTTAACAATTCTCACACATTCGCCTCGGTGTACCTCCAGTGACGTCAGAAGTATTGAGTGCCACGACAGCTGACGATGTCGCAACCCCCCTTCCCCGCCACAAAGGATTTATTTCATGAGTGTACGTCTGTGAACAACATAACTTAGAATTAAACATCGCATAAATACGTATATTAAATAAATAAAATTTCCCTATTAAAATTATCTTTTAAAGGGAAACTTTTTCGTTATTTTTCTTTTCTCAAAACAGCTGTTGGCTGGTCCCGCATCTCAGTAGGTAGAGCACCTACAAGCTATGCAAGGGGCCCCGGGTTCGATTACCGACTACGGGCTGGGAAGTTTTCTCTAACCAAGATTATTCCCTATCCTCCCCAGGATCTGGAAGTATGAAAAAGAGTGTAAATGTGTATATAATCTAATGCACAGAAAACCCAAAGGAGTCCATTGACAACTGCGTACGAGTTAATTCCATTGTCATTAGGCAACGTGTTCTAAAGAAAAGGCCACCGATATGACCATTGTGGTTAAAGGTGGGGCATAAATGGAACTAACACACACACACACACACACACACACACACACACAAGCTGTAGCTATTCTGATTAAAAATACACATGTTTGGTATACTGACATAGAAATAAGATGTATGACTGGAATTTTCTGTGAGAATCCCGTGAACTTTCCCTTATTTGATCAAAATTTGTACAGTTACAAGGATAAAGTATGATTTGAAGCTTTCCTGGCGACGAACATCTTGAATAAATTACAAGGATGTTTTGTCATAGACAGAATTTTACTACAAGAAAATTGGTACAACTCATTCAAATACACAACTTCTATCCAATAAAGGTTTTCATAGCGTTAACGGTTGCAACTTTTGAACTTTTCCTAACAGGAATACTTGAATGTTAGCGATTCTTGCTCCTCTCTTTTGTTTGCAATGCAAGAGCTTGTTATCACCAATAAAGATTTGAATGTTATTTCCGCATGTTGAAACCCCCTTGTTAATTTGCACCAATTTCCAGGTAAAAATGTATCATGAATAATATACCGAGAACGGAAGAATAATTTTTACTTAAATAAAGAATGTTATGTCCAAATTTGATTTTTATATAGAAAGTCTCTGCTTCAGAAAATTTTATGTTGTGAATGCAATCTTTGGTATTTAATTGCTGTATATGAATAATAATAATAATAATAATAATAATAATAATAATAATAATAATAATAATAATAATAATAATAATAATAATAATAATAATAATAATAATAATAATAATAATAATAATAATAATAATAATAATAATAATAATAATAATAATAATAATAATAATAATAATAATAATAATAATAATAATAATAATAATAATAATAATAATAATAATAATAATAATAATAATAATAATAATAATAATAATAATAATAAAACGAACGGGGAAGGTAGTGGATGAGAAAATTTGATGTCTTCATGGTAGTAACGTTTATATGCGTAATGGCATAACAATGTTATATTTTTTCATCTTTTATAAATTCAACTGAGAAGAGCTTGAACGCCTATAATTAAATGCGAGCTCTGGATGGTATTTCCCTCGTGACACGCCACTGACAGGCGTGGATGCATAATGAGGTCACTGAACACGTTTTAAACCGATATTATCAGGTTAAAATTGATAACCAGCCGCCGCTGTTGGTGCTAATGGCAAAGAATAAACACCGATAATAACTCCAGAAGCGATGCCTCACAATGCTAATAACGTAATAGTGTTAAAATTAATAGTTCCGTGTGGAGTCTTCGTCACTGATAACGGATGATTTATAAATCCGCCGCTGATAACGTCACGGAGTTATTTCCATTGTGTAGAAGCTACACCGATACGGATCTAATTACGGAACTTGTCTGCACGCCACTGAACAAGTGCCCTCTGCCTGATTTACTGTGCTCGCATGACGAGGGACGAACCTCCCGCCCCCTATCCGAGATAAATCAAACTGCGAGCGGGAAAAATAAAAAAAAACAACAACGAGCGACTATAATGCTTTCCAGATAGGACGAGTCTTTTCGTTTTGTTCTTCTGTGGTGAGAAACAAAACAACTTTGGTTTCTGAATGTGGTTACGATTAAAATTATCTTTCTCTCCATGTGCCTTGGACAGTTTTTCTTCTTTCTTTCACCTTTGTGTATTGCTGTCATTAATGTGGCTTCCGTTTTGACACCTGCAATCCTCTTCTGGTTTTCTTTTTCTTCCTCTCTTTCATAAAGAAAATTGGCATCAACTTTTATTAGAGGAAACGAAAGTTGGTGAACAAAAGAACGTCTACACAAGCTTGGACAATTTGTGAACAGCTTTCTTGATCTTGTAGGCCATTTCGCGTTACCTGGAGCATTGGCTTGCGACTACTAACTCCCGCTGCACGCGCCTCGCATCATTTGAGCCTGACTGAAGCTGTTGTTGTGTTGTTGACTTTGGTATTTGTGTAGCTTATGAAGCGTTGCATGTAGTATTAGTACGTTGCTGTAGACTTATAATGCTTCTATTTACTAGTCATCTATTGCGTGGCGAACCAGCCCCTATGTGTCCACCGTGCGGCGTACAACTTTCCGTCGACGGGCCCTTATACCCCACTCACTCATTCACCCACTCACTAACTCAGTCACTCACTCACTCACTCACTCACTCACCCACCCACCCACCTACCTACCCACTCACTCACCCACCCACCCACCCACCTACCCACCCACCCACCCACCCACCTACCCACTCACTCACTCACCCACCCACCTACCCACCCACCCACCCACCCACCCACCCACCTACCCACTCACTCACCCACCTACCCACCCACTCACCCACCTACCCACCCACTCAATCAATGAATCATTCACGCTTCTATTTACGTGCACAACAGCACAAAATATTCTTGTTCAATTTCTGTGTGAAAGCAGAATACCTATACACCACATACAGGTTTTCAAAAAAATGTTTTTTTTTAACTCAATGGTCTCGAAACATGTATTTACAGTGAACTTTTGGTATAGAATTTGCGGTTAGAATACAATATTTATTCTAGTATAGACGTAGTAAATAGTACAGAAATAAAAACCGACTCTTCTATGTTCCACTACTCATGATATACAGGGTGGAAGGGAAGTCATTAAATTAATTTAAACCAATGGTAGATCTCGGTATTTGGAACACATTTTGTATCTTAAGTTTTTGTTTCTGATCATTTCCTATATTTTAGTTTTGTCAAAAACAATCTCGCAGCATTGTACTTTGTGTGGGTGATCACTTTCCCTAGCTCAGAAGATAAACAAACAGCGTAACGGTGCGTCTTGAAAACAAACTCATACCCTGCGTTGTCCTTCCGTGTTTACTGTGGAGTGTAGGCCAATCACAAGCGTTAGCTCCCTACAAAAGCGAAAGTGCCCGGCCTGTTTACATTCACAAACTAGAGCAATTCCCTGACCAACCTCAACGCAACGTTGTCGACTTACCTAACGTCTGAGAGAGCTGCTTGGAGCATTCCTTCACGTCCTTTAAGTGATTCAATTATTTTGTAACCCTGTGTGATGTCCTATAATTACTACCGAAGCTATATGTCAGAAATAAGTTATTCTACGCATCTTACAAGTAACAAACAGTTATCTTCGTACATTCTTGTGGAATTACGCATCCAATTGGGATTACAAACTATTTATTTTTTCAACATCGGCTGATCAAAGAACAAAATGCCATTTTAGCTTTTTGTTTGTAATGCTTCAATGAAGCACATATTAGAAGGAATGTAATGACTTCCGTTCCACCCTGTATGTGTTCAGAAATAATATTTTAGTTAAAAAGCGTAAAACAACACGTATATACTTTGAATATATGTCCTAAAGTAATTTCATGTTGTATTTGTTAATCCTTTACAAAAAAAGTTATGTTATTCAAACATAAAACTGAAACAATTTTGTAAACTACACCGGAAGAGGATTTTACTGTATATAAATAAATATCAGCAAATATTTTTGTTTCCTACAGAAGTACCCCCAGCATTGATCTATAACAGGGGAGGACAGGTAGTGCCGTGTGACGTCAGCTCTCACTGCTGAACATGCTGGCATTGAAGACGATTCCAGCGTGTGACGTCACCGCGTTCAGGGGAAGAGCAAATAGTTTTAGGTTTCCGGAATGTAGCAATGTAGGAAAGACAAGAAACATATTTAGTATTAATAACACAACTAACGTCTTGGATGTTGTAATATTAATGTTCTCTGTTTTAGTTACAAGAATTGGTCACAGATTGCAAACAATTACATTTCGTCTCTATATTATGAGAAAATATCTTAGCAGTTCCAGTTTATGTGAAGAACCGTCATGCCATAAAGGAAATTGAACAGAATATGTCATTTTCTCTGTAAATTAGAACAGAGCCATACAGAGGAAAATTGCGTGGACATTTTCCTACACTTTGTCCTTTGTTTTTCTTTAACTAGTTTATCAGTGTTAGGACGTAATGTCTGGAAAATTTGTAATCCAAGAGTACATGTTAGGTTGTAATCTGATAAGATACTCTGAGATTTGGACTTATCTAATTACATAACAGAACCAAGCAGAAATACTGGCCATGTACTGGCCAAGTTATTGTATCGACAGGGCTACACCGGAGAAAAGCCTCCAGTTCCGAACTTACTGCACCGTTTATCTAGGCAGCATGGTATTACACGGCTCTCGCCTGACGTCACAGTACAGGTTGCTCTTCGTTCCAATACGTCACAACGATTAGCCTCTGATCTAAAACTATGGAAGATATTAGAGAATGTATCACAAATATGTGGTAAAAAGTGAAAGTCACTGTATAAGAAATATAGAGTTCCCAAGTTTCTATGTTTGCTGCTATTAAACACGAGACACATTTTAGCTACGTTGCTTTAAGCTGCTGCACTTTTGCTAAACAGCAAGAAAAATTAAAATTAAAAGAGAGGATTATTTAAACCAAATATATACCAGAAACATTTTGTTTAAGCTAAAATATATAAAACCAAGAGTATATATTTGAGTGGTTTACGTTTATATGCATATGTACATACAGGAACTTAGGGGTGTAAGTACAGCTATTTTTACTGATAATTGAGGATAGGGCAATGAACAATATTACATCAATATTTGCAAACCTATAGTTTCCCTACTAAGAGTAGTATGTTTTGAAGTTGATTAGTAATCCTAAGTAGCCGTAGCATAGAAGGCATGATGGCCTTGTGACAACAAATACTGTACCGAAACCGAGTTCCCATACCTTATGGAAGCTCAATGACCTCGTGCTACTTAGACCCGTAGGTCACGCCTGGAGGTGTGAAGCAAAACGGATACTATATACGGTAGGCGTTGTTCATTTCACCGCTGATTTTCAACCATATAGAAAACTCCAAGTAGTAAACTATCTGATTGATTTGTGGAAAAACTGTTAGACGAAGAGAAAATATGACTAACACACCGAAATGGATACATATTAATGTACGACTTGTCAAAATATCTACACTTATATTCCTAAAAGCCTGTATTTACATACTGTGTTTTTATCTACTACAGTTTATACATTATACAATGAAGGAGACACCTCACGTACTACGGCGTATGTAGTCTATTGCAGCTACTACCCCCAGAAGGAGGAGATGCAGCGAGAGAACCACAGGAGCCCTCAGGCAGGCCCCAGAGTCAAGTAGAAGTCCCAACAGCTCCAGGCTCCAAGACCTGCCCTACTGCTGAAGCTGCCTGAGGGACCTGTTGTGTCCTTGGGAACTACTGTTTCTTTTAAGAAAGCATCTGCCATCTCCCTGGCACCGCCACACGCCACCAAACCTAGAAGCACATCTGAAAAATGTGAAAGAAAGGAATGAAAGTGAAATGATGGAAATGAAATTGTGGTAAATGAGAAACCAGAGCAGTATTCATCTACAACCAGGGAAAACCACGAAAACCCAACGATACAACAGAGCCCTCTTGCTGGATTTTAAACTACTAAGAATAAATAGTGATATTTCCTTAGCTTTCTGTTTAGGTCTGTTTCAAAGTTTATTACAATATAACCTCGTTAAGGATACCCATCTGTGTAAAAAGGCTAAAAATTTCAAAAATTGCCAAAAATGGATTTTTGTTTTATCAAATAGTATAAATCTTCTGCTCTATTTTGGTATGCTTTTTATAGTCTTACGGCCTTTTTAACTATGTCACATGGCTGTCTAACCGATTGCCTGTAAGTGGTCGTGTCCATTTAAATCCATACAGTTCCATTATTCTTGCTATGACTTCACACTTAGTTTTTCCCTGTTTTTATTTTTAGCACCGTTTGCTCTTTAAAATGTTCCACACGATGCAATTTTCAGTACTTATGCATGAAATTTAGTGTAACTGCTTAGAAATAACATTAAAAAGAAATGATGGGATAATTTTTTCATAACATGAATAACTGCTGAGTAATCAAATATTGAAGTTTACATTTCGAAATTTAAGTGAAAAAAATAATGACCTTAAACTTCAAAATTCATTTTTATCCAAACTAATAACAAGATTAAGAAATTATCTCATCAATTTGCTAACATTCTATTACAGGACATAAATGAAAATTATTAAGTTTTTCAAATCAAAATTGCATCATGGGGAACCATTTATACAAATATTAAAACAAATATAATAAAATATTAACATGTTAGCAACTAATCTGATTAAATGTGTGAAATTTGGCACAGTTACTCTTCAGTATACAGTAATTGTTGTGTTAAAATTTCAAATCAATCCAATAAAAACTGTAGATTTTCAAAATTTCACAGGTGGGTATCCTGATTTTAAACTACTAAGAATAAATAGTGATATTTCCTTAGCTTTCTGTTTAGGTCTGTTTCAAAGTTTATTACAATATAACCTCGTTAATACAAATCCGAAAGGATCCAAGAATCGAGAGTTCATGTTAAAAATTCGTATTACGTGAAAAACACAGATTTTAATACGTATACATGTACAGTAATACAGTCATGCGTAATACACTGGTACATCAATCACGTAGACCTATAACACTATCACGTGACTGTAAGAAAACAAGTACTCACAAATTACACTATTTTCTTGTAAAACAGTTTCGTCTGTATTGAACACATCAAACGAGGCATACTGTTCCCTCACTCAGTCGAATTCAACTGTTCGGACCTTCATCAACTTTATTTGCTTCGCCACAGATGTGTAGAGATAAAACTGAATGTAATTTAATTGTGCTAGGGACTGAAAAAGAGTTCGAAATTCGCCTTAACCGAAATTCTTATTAACCGATAAGGCTTCCCTTAAGAACTAATGTATTCCTGCGAGGCCAATATTTTTTCTCGTTAAGAGCGAGTTCGTCTTAAACGAGGTTATACTGTATAACAACTGTGCATTAACATTTGCAGTAACTCGTTGAATTGTATACATCGACGGAAACCACTACTGTTTTCTTTTTAAAATTTCCACGTTTGCTACAATTAGGTCAGTGAATAGCGGGCTATTTGCTGCTTGCGAATGGATGAGCACAACATTGCAGTCTGCCAAAGGGACATTAGCATGCCAACATTACTGGGAAAGAATATCAAGTCTTGATGGATCACCTCTTTGTAAAAACACACTTCTTGTCATGTATGTGCATCTTTTCGTGAAATGAAGTCTCTTTAAGTTTAGTGACCCACACAACTTGAGGATGGTTTCTGTGCGAATATGTAACAGCATTTCGCTATATAACATGTGAAATAGAAGTGTTTAATTTGGGTATTGTTAAGCAATCTGATACCGAGTGAGGTGGCTCCGAGGTGATGTGTAAGATTCGCTATCGGGAGGGCCGGGATTGATTCCCGTAATCGCTCACTTTGACCTTGAGACTTTTATGGTTTTCTCTTGGTCGATAGGCGATGGCTAGGATGATTTCTAATCTACCACGCTTCCTTTCCATCATTTCCTCTTTCATTTCGTTTTCTTCCCATCTTTCAGATGTGGTTATAGTTGTCGTGGCGTATGCGTTTTACGGACTGATGGCACCGATCCTTCCTCAAAGGAAAATGGACATTAGAAGGCTGCTTGGTCGACCGGTCGTTCATCGTCCTCTCTAGGCAGCTTCCCCAGCGTAACAATATTCCATCCTGGAGATATTAAGCGAAAAATTACGTGTGAATTGCTAAAAAAGTCGATTTCAACTTTCTCTACTACGTATAACAAGTAGAGGAAATATTGTAAACCCAAAAATTCGATGTCGAGATTTCATCACAAATATGTTTTGAGGCCCCTGAATCCCAAAAAAGCATTTTGAGAAACATTTCCGTGTGTGTGTGTGTGTGTGTGTGTGTATGTGTGTGTGTGTGTGTGTGTGTGTGTGTGTGTGTGTGTGTGTGTGTGTGTGTGTGTGTGTGTGTGTGTGTGTGTGTGTGTGTGGTGTGTCTCTCTACGGCATAACAAAAACGAAAAGTCGCTTAAGAACCAAAGTTGGTATTTAAGTTCAATATCCTTTAAGGATGTGACACGAAGATTTTGAAGAAAACTGCTCCACCCTAAACTACTCTTTGCATTTTAAATATTTCAACATTTTGATTTTCTTGAAAATGGCTAACGATTTTGATTAAATGCCATATGTTTAAGATATATTTATGGCAAATGAAATGTGTAATTTCAATTTTCTGGCTATAGCCCAGGTAGTGCTCTTTACTCTTGATGGCTTTTGCATAATTCATAAACCGTAAGACACAGACCAAATCTTACTACACAAAAATGTAGATATCGTTAAAACACAATTTATGTCTAAATTAATTTTTTATGGAGTGAACCATTTCGGAGATATTCCTTGTTATGTGTGTGAGTTTTGTAATACATATACCTTCCACAAATGGAAGATCGTTATTTAGTTTTTTATATCTTAGCCGTGCAAAGAGGACGCAATTTGAAACCTTTAAAACATTTGACTGTCACTCAAAGTCTACTGTATTCCCGTATTCCTCTTGCACGTACAAGACAATTAGTAATAAGATAATTTCTACAAATGTTTACCTCTAATAGGTCGTGAAGGTCGCATAACTGGCCGGGAGGGCTCAGGGTGCTGATCACGTCCCATCCTTCACTACTGTACCCCAGTCATGAAGTATGCATTGGGTAGAGGTGGGGGACGCAGCGGCCGGGCGGTAAGCTTCGGCCCTTCATGGGTTGTTGCAATGGGAGTTTATCTCGATTAACATGAAGGAAATAGAGGAATAAGAATTTGTAAGAATAGTTAGTACAGGAGTAGAGAATGTCATGTAAATGCAACACATCAGATTTTTTGTTTTGTGCCTTGTAAAAATCTAGGAGATTTTAAAAATCCAATGCTGTATTGCAATATGGTTATTCCCAATATTTAAACCCTATACATGCTAATTTAAATATGGCGTCTGCTGGGTCACACCCCTTTCCAGTACCAGTATCACCATGGATATTAAATTTGCTATAACTTCATAACTGCACAAGTATTTGCTCAAGGATTGAGCAGAGAGGCTGGAATCAAGAAAATGAGCTTGAAGGGGAAGAGGGAGTATCAAGAACCATTGGAACAAGAAGATTATGGTGCCGGAATGTTTTAAATTTAGGTAAGTTAGCCCAAAAATATATTAATTTAGTTCTTTGCATTTTCCGCACTTTTCTCAGAAACTACTTAAGTTAGATGGCTGACATTTTTGTGATGTTACAAACTATCTAGTTTAACAAAGTGAGTGGAAGGATAATTCTTATCTGACATATATTGAATCTTAAAAATTAAAAATTACGCATTTTATACACAAATCTTTTAGAGCTTATATTTCGCTGGATAAAAAAATAATCCATTCATAATGTTCGCCATTAAGTACTTTGTGTCTTCAAAAATTGTAAGGTCTGTAAACAAAATAGTGGCAGGTATGTTTCCTTAACTAGCAACATGGGTTTTAAAATTTCATTTATAGATATCACTTAAAAGGCATATTGATAAAAATTATGAAGTGATATTACAAATGTTGTATTATGGGCATGTCAAGAAACATTTGTTGGATAGATGGTGTAATTTTCATTACCTTATAACAGAGCCAACGCCCCTGAATTCTGATTTTCAAATGTATATAGTTTAACTGTATGCTGTGCTTGGCAAGGACTTCCGCGCGTCTCTGCGGCTCGTCTGCCTGCGTCCTGTAGTTTCCTGAGGTTCCATCAGTTCATCCTAATAAAATGTAACATGACCTGACATGACATGGCCGCGCCGTAACCAAGTGGTTAGACCATTCGCTTCTCAACAAAGCGGCCCGGGTTCGATCCCAGGCAACCGCATATGGAATTTGATGGACGAAGCGGCGCTGGGGCGGATTTCCTCTGGGTTCTCCGGTTTCCCCCACCATCTCATTCCACCGGTGCTCCATCTTCATTCCATGTATCATCAGTGCCACCGCCTGCGGTGGCGTAGTAGTAGAAGCGAGCGTTAAACACTACAAAAAAGTAGTAGTGGATTAATTACTAGAAGATTCAGTTATCTTCGTATCACACCCTTGAACCAGCTATGAGAGATGGTAGAAATTGTCTGGGATGAACGTATAAATTCACAGAAATATGTGCAAAATCTAATTAGTTCAGTACCACGAAGAATTGGATTTTGTTATAAGCAACAGAGGGTCGTGGATTAATTACTAGAACACTAGCTTACTTCAGTTCCATAACTGGTTTTGTGTTTTCCACTTACGTTTGTCTACCTAACGACAGCATACTTTAGGCTGTGTGCTCTGTATGTTTTGTGAATATTGAACTTTAATTTACAGAGTTATTTTGTAATGAAATGGCATGATTCTAAATACGTAAGTGTAACATGTTTAAGTTAATACACATATAATAAAACACATACATTTGCTTCGTCCTTCATCTCCTTCCCCGGAAAAATACGTAATACTAAGCATTTTTCATTAATTGAAAAGGACTGGCAATCTGGCCCGTGCACATTTCCTCAACAAACGCTGATAATATAATCAAATTATGATAATAGTCATTGTGACGTATATTTTTGAATGGATCTAAAGCTGTCTGGGTCTCTGATTCACCTCTTCCATCGCGAAACAAAAGCTAAGCGCATGTTACCAATCAACTGACTGGGGTTTGAACTGAGGGTAGCAGAGCAGTGGCTTCATTCACCTGCCAACTTAAACAGCTGTTCCCCATATCGGCACGTTTCCGTGCACCGGACTGTACCTTGTTTATGACAGGACCCATTCTGGGCGAGATGGATTATAGATACGTAGCATAGAAAGTAAATATTGTAGTATACTATATGTATCCCAAAGACCTACACCTTAAATGACAATCTTATAACCATTCCTAGGTTGTTTTATGGGAACCCGTGAGCAGCTTTCATCCTGTAATGCATACAAACACACATACCACTGTCTAAGAACAAGTAAAGCGATACAGGACTCACAACTTTACTTTAGAACACCTTGTATGCTCAGGGAATATTAAGTGGGCTACGATTTGTTACCAGAAGGCCGTGTTTTTGTCATTTCCCGGACTTGAACCTAAAAAGGAGAAGCCGCTCGAGACTGAGAGGGGAGGGAAGGGTCCTCGATCCACCTGTACCCAGTTCGCGTCCCCAATAACTCAACCTGGCTTACTGTGGACCACCTTTACATCGTTATGTTACGAAACCTTTAATGATCTCGTTCCAAGGTGATGCACTTGCGAAAACTTCAATTCCTATATTATTTAATCAATATTGTTACTTTCTCTACTGCTCACCTGCAGTAATTAGAGCTGTTTTATGTCACTCAACAATTTGACATCCATATTTCACGGAACGTACACGTTTTGAGGCCACTTGACTCCTATGTGTGTCTGTGGAAAGAATAACTCAAAGACGACAGGTCGGCTGAATACCAATGTTGCTAATTTAAGTTCAGGATAGACCAAGGATGCAACAAGAAGACTTTAGAAAAATTCCCCAATCCGGAATTTTTATTTTCTCAAAGATTGCGCTTAATAACTGAAACTTCTTTAAATGTGTTGCTAATTTTGCTCTTTTTCGTAGTAGTTAACGTCCATACTTATTTCATCCCAGCTGATCATACTGTTGATACATGAAATAAAATACGAACCGGGAAAGGGAATTTTTGGTAAAGGTTTTGGGCCTAAGTTTACGGCTGTAGCATTTTTGGGAAGGTCTAGTTGTTTTAACCTGAAAAAACTGATTTGTTGCATTCACATGACTTTCTCTACTCTTGTACCAACCATTCTTACAAACCCTTATCCCTATATTTTCGTGTTATTTGAGATAAACATTTGCAGACATTTATTGATTATTTCCTTCTAGCTACAAGGGGAATATGAAAATACAGTGGCCTTTGAGTGATAGTGGAATCTTTTAAACCTTTGAGATTCCGTTCTCCATGCACGGCTAAGATATAAAAAATGAGTAACGATGTTACATTTGACGAAAGTTTGCTTTCCGATACTGACACAAATAACAAGGAATATCTCCGAAATGGTTCACTATACAATACAATTCCTTTGGACATTGATTGAATGTTTTAGCAAGATCTAGATTTTTGTATAGTAAGATTAGCTCTATCTCTTACGGTTTACGAGTTATTCAAAAGTCATCCAGAGTAAAGAGGTCTACACAGGCTATAGCCAGAAAATTCAAAGTGCACATTTCATTTGTCACAAAAATATCTTAAACATATGCCAAAATCGTTAGAGCCATTGTCAAGGAAATCAAAATTTTAGAAAAATTTTCCATGTAAAGGGTACTTCACATTTCCTCAAAATCTTCGTGTCGTAACCTTGAACGACATTAAACTTAAGTCTAACTTTGGTTTTTAGCCCACTTTTCGTTTTTGAGTTATGCTTTCCACAGACGGACGGACGGACGGACGGACGGACGGGCGGGCGAGCGGACTGTATTTTAATTACCAACCTCTTAAAAGAAAAATGAAAAAGGCATATATCAGCGTCCAAGGTTTTTATATTGATGCTCCAATCTTTTAAAATGTTGGCAATGCCAGTATTTGGATTATCTGCTGGTAATTCCAAACATATTTTATATTCTATTCTGTGTTATAAGGTTCTCTTCTTCGAATTATGTTATGTATTTCAGCATTAGATGCTTCACCGCAGCGAGAGTCAGCCATATTTGACATTTGAGTAGCGACTTTGTTACACGTAAATTACGTAAGCTGTGCATCTGTAGGACAGTGCAGCTAGATTCTCTAACCTGATCACAACATAAGAAAAACAGTGAAGGTTATAATGAAATTTGAGATTGTTGTGCATATGATTGGTTGATTTCAACCAAGTCATGTACGAGTGGAATAGTCAAGGAAATTTCCCACCTGATATCTATACTCTTTACATGGAAAACTTTTCTTTGTTTTTTTTTCCCCCTAAAAATTGCAGTAACCTGTTTGGTTACAATGCCATATTTTTAAAGGCATTTACGAAACTAATTAAATGTATAATTATTTTGAATTTTTCAGAAATAGTACCTGAAGTAATCTTCATCCAGAACGAATTTTGTAAACTATAAGAAACAGATAAAAACTTACTACACAAAATATAGATGCCTTTAAAAGGAAGAATTTATTTCAAAATATGTCTTCAGTATTAATAGTTTCTTCGGAATTCGTTGCTATTGTACAATTTCTAGTAGTTTAAAAATTTTTAAAGTGATAAATCACCACACTTTTGTTTCTCATAAAAACAAAAGCAAAAACAAGGTGAATCTAACATAACAGATATTTTTTCTTTTACAAAGGATAATTAACAGAAAGAAAAGAAAATAAAGGAAAAGAAAAGGAAGACTCGTTATAGAAGTAATGAGTTTTGTCCTCTTATCTTCCATGTTAGAACTGCCTAGGTGGTGGTTTTTCCAGATAAACATACATATAACTAACCTAAGTGGATAGGAAAATAACCCTTTTAAATGCGTGGTGCAACGGCTTTCGAAGATACACCGTCGATTTGGTGATAGAACAAGTCTTAAGTTGTTACACATCACATTTTTTGTGATATCTGATTATACTCTTGGATACATGGTAGACAGTGATTGTATTTGACTCTCAGAAATATCTACCGATAAGCTATAAATAGCAGTTTGATTGCTGTGAAACACACACGTGTGGTATCGTAAATTTTCTGTGAGGATAAACATGGTCTCGGAAATTGCTTTTTTCTCCAACTTGGAGCTTTATCGCGTTCTGTTTTAATTACGTTTTGGTTATTAATAATATTGTTTTAAAAACGTAGTAATACTTCTTCAACTATAAGGTTATGTGTAATCCAATTAAGCGATATGTTCAAACAGGTTGCCGCGTTCTACTGCACGCAATCTCAAACAAAAACGCTCCCAGGTTTCCTTTTTAAGAAACGAGAATTGACTTTACCTTTTTGTTTTTCACACATTTAGTTAATTATATAGGATCTACAGAGGCCCCTGTCAGGAGGATATAATGTAGCAAAAACAAAAGACTAGAGATACAGTGCCCCCAGCAGTGTTGGCAATTATTTTCACATACCAACATTTAATTGCCCGGGTTAATATAAAGTAGACGTACAAATATGGGCCCGTTAAGATTCCATCATTTCGCTCATTTGTAGCCTACTTTATTACAGTGTATTTGAGATTAATTATTGCAATGGTTCATATTTTGTGTGTGCTAAATTCTCTTACGTTTGGGTATTCATCAACCCCTCCTACTGGCTAAAACACCGCTGAACCTATAGTGCATACAGGTGAACTGCCATTTGCACTTTACTAACCCACAGTTAGAGTGAAAGTAATAAGGCTCTCGAAGGACGAAGTATGCACAAAATTAAAGGAAGATTATTTTCTATTGAATCACTTACAACTTTCAACTCTCCTACTTAAGTATTTTGTAGTTTTATTTCAAGCAACTATTTCAAATGTAATTTTATATTACATCTAACACCTACATACCTATAGTAGGTACATAAAGGAAGAATTGTATTTAATTTAAAAAATCTGACGTATTGCTCTCACATGACTTTCTTTACTTACTCTTATACAAAATATTCTTACAACTTGTTAGGTCTTCAGTCTGCTTCATGTCCATCGAGATAAACATTTGTAAAAACATGTTTTATTATGTTTCCTTACAAATACAATAGGATTATCGGAATACAGTAGGCTTAAGCGAGTGGGTTACTTTATGTTGCCTTTGTAAGTCCAGTGTCTTTCCACGACCATGAATAAAAGAAATTCTGATGTGTTGCACTCACATGACTTTCTCTACTCTTGTACTAACCTTGTCTGTCTTACAAACTCTTATTCCTCTATCTTCTTCGTGTTAGTGGAGATAAACATTTGCAGAAATTTTCTTATTTCTTATTTCCTTGTAGGTGCAAGGAGAATGTTAGAATACAGTAGGCTTTGAGCGATAGTCAAATCTTTTAAAGCTCTGAGATTCCGTTCTCTTTGTATGCATAACACATGAAAAATGAACAACGATGTTCCATTTCACGAAAGTTTTAAGTTTTCCTGGACTAACACAAATAACAAGAAATATCTCAGAAATGGTTCACTCTACCAAAAGAAAAAGAAAAAGAAAAAGAAAAAAACAAAACAAAACATTTATTTAGTAATAAATTGTGTGTTTTAACGAGATGTACATTTTTTAAAGTAAGATTTGGTCTATCTCTTACGGTTTACCAGTTATACAGTCATTTAGAGTAAGTAGGAATCCATGGGCTATAGCCAGAAAATTCAAAATATACATTTCATTTGTCATAAAACTATCTTAAACATAGGACATTTTAATTAAAATCGTTAGAGCCATTTTCGAGAAAATGAACATTTTTAGAAACATTTTCCTTGCAAAGGTTAGTTTAGGGTGAAGGAACTTCCTTCAAAATCTTCGTGTCACATCCTTAAAAGATATTAAACTTAAATACCAAACTTCGATTTTTAACCGACTTTTAGTTCTTGAGTTATGCTCTCCACAGACGCGCAAATGGACCTTTTTCTAAAAATGCTCTTTTTTATTTAGATTCAGGGGGCCTCAAAACATATTTCCGGTGAAATCTCCACATCGAATTTTTGGGTGGAATACAATACTTCCTGCACTTACTATACGTAGTAAAGAAAGTAAAAAGTGAGTAACGACCTCATATTTGAGAAAAGTATAAATACTGAAAAATGCAAACCAATAGCAGAAAAGGTGCGTGCGCATCCTATCTTTGAATCTTGCTTTCTGGCAAAGTTTTTTTCAGCATTTTTCCATACTCAAATTCTTTACTGGCTTTCAAAATATGTTAAAGAAAGTTAATGTGAAAAACAATCATGTTTTCTTAAAAGTTGGAATTCATATTATTTTATTGTGAACAATTTACGTTTTTAATTTTCGCAATTCTTGGCATGTTATTTATAGGAAGCAGATTCTTTTAATTCCACTCAAGCCCCCGAAAATGTGTAAAAATATATCTGTGTGTGTGTGTGTGTGTGTGAGAGAGAGAGAGAGAGAGAGAGAGAGAGAGAGAGAGAGAGAGAGGCATGGAGAGAAGTTAGAACTCAGAAACGAAAAACCACATAAATATCAAATTTAAACTCCAGTTAAAGTTTTAATTTACAAAAATGGGAATCTTAAATACTTTACCATCCAAACCACCCTTCTGTACGAGGAATGTTTCCTCTAGGAATGACTTAAGCGATTTTGATTAAAATATAATATGTATATTACTGTTGTAAATTAAATGTGTAGCTTGAAATTACTGCAAAAAACCCGTGAATCATTCATTATACTGATTGAATTCTGTTTAATTTTGTCTAAGTAGGAAATCATAAGAATTAAATAATAACTTACCACAGAAAAATGTAGTACTCATTAAAATATAATTTTTATGAAGTACCACTGTTTTCATAGCGTTAGCCGTTCTCACATTTTATGTTGCATTTTATACTTTATTGGATAACGAATATGCTTCAATGTTTGAAGTGTTCCTTTCTTTTTCCACCACGAGATATGATTCCATCACCACAGGTAAATATTGCATTCCTACTTATGACTAAGCATGCCTTGCATAATTTGAAAAAATTCTTGGGTAAAAATGTATCGTCAATAATACAGCGGACCGCGCCGTAGCTGAGTGGTTAGACTGTTCGCTTCTCACCAAAACGGCCCGGGTTCGGTTCCAGGCAACCGCATGTGGGATTCGTGTTGGACGAAGCGGTGCTGGGGCGGGTTTCCTCCAGGTTCTCCGGTTTCCCCCGCCATCTCATTCCACCGCTACTCCATCTTTATTCCATGTACCATCATGTCACCGCCTGCGGTGCCGTAGTAGTAAAACTGGGCGTTAAACACTACAAAAATAATAATACAACGTGAGCAAAAGAGTAAGTTTATGTGTGGGAACTATACTTACTATTGGGTTTATGTGAATTTTCATGAGTAGAAGAATTCATCTGGTATTCACATTATATTTTTACTTTCTTTGTTACTTACGGATAGAAGTGTAGAAATATTGTATTCTAGCCATAAACTCGATATCGAGATTTAAACGGAAATACGCGTTTTGAAACTGAATGAATCCAAAAAGGGCATATTTAGGAAAATATCTGTTTGTGCGTGTGTCTGAAAGACGGAAAGCCTATTAAATACCAAACCTGGTCCCTTGCATTTTGTTACATTAATAATTTCATTTCGCCCTTCATCTTGTTAGGTTTCTTTCAGGGTTGGAAGCGTCGGCGAGCGTCGCAGCAGCAGCACGGCAGGGGGAACAAATACACTCTGGAAATCTCGTCCACCGGATTGGAAGGCGAGCCACTGGTTTCCACCCCCCCCTCATGGGATGGTACAAGCCCGAGAGGGGGAGGGGAGCTAAGCCAGCCTCCGCCAGCGTGATTCTAAATGGGAAAATGTAGGGACCTTGCCGTCTGCTCTGTCATGGCAACGTTCCGACCGCTCTTAGGTTCCATTCGCCTATTCCATCTTCCCAGGGGTGCCGTCAGGGGATTGCCTTTGGGTGGAGGTGCTAAGTGCCCCTTCGTAAGTTGTCATTGAGTGAGTGTTTAGGATTTAAGGACCCGTCGACAACTAGGTCATTAGAGCCGGATACACGTCTGGAAAATATTTTGGAGCAATGAAGAAATTACTCTAGATATACTGCGTTACGTCTTTAAATATAGCTTACCTACGTGGATATTGGAATCAATATCTCTCATTGTAATCCAGGTTGATCTTCTTTTCGTACTTTGAAATTGCGTTTATGTTAAAAAGAATACGTAGCTGATTTATTATTGAATTGTCATGCATATCATATTATTACATCATGGCCATGTATGTACGTACATTCCGTGCAAAATAATATAACTGTAATATAAATGTGGACACCTCTTTAGTGCGGCGGTACCGGCGTGGGAATTGTTCCCCGCTGGGAGACCTGGTTCGGGGTGCACTCAGCCTCGTTAGGACCCTGAGGGGCCAGTTGAGGAGCTACTTGATTGAAAAGTAGTGGCCCCTGTTCGAGAAGACCGTATAACAGGCCGGGAGGGACCGGAGCGCTGACCACCTCCCACCCAGCAACACTGCACACCACTGATGACTGGTGGGTAGAGGTGGGCGACGCAGCGGCCGCACGGTAGGCCTTGCCCCGAATTGTTGCGCCGCGGGGTTAGGCTAGTTAATGGCAATGTAATATATTTTGTGGAGCAACAACCAATATTTTTCTCAATGACATTCTCAATTAAAAGTCGAAGCCGTCTTCGTAAGCAATTATTTACAACTGTATCCTTATTCAAGTACAAGGGCTTCATAAATTCTTTTTAATCTTATAGTAATTTCTGAAATGAAATTAGAAGTGTTTATACCTCCATATCCATCAAAGCGAATTGTACCTTTCAAGTGAGTGAGCGAGTGCAGTTTAAGGACTCGTCGACAAGAAGTCACTTGGGTCCGAAGTCAAAACATAAAAATGGTAAACCACTCAAACTGGGTTAAAAATTAAAATTAACACAGTTCAAATAATAAAAAGTGAATGTAAAAACAGCTTAAACAGTTAAAACGCTAAAACGAAGGATCAAATAGAAATAAGAGTTCACATTCTAAAAATTTAAAGAACGCAGAAGAATAAAATACAAGTTAAACTTGCTTCCGGAACCGAATCTCGGCGGCAAATCGCAGCACCTAAGTCACAAGTACAGGGCCGTCACCCAGAACTGATCGCAGTGTAGTACCCAGGCCAAGGGACTGGCGCTCACGAACTTCTCACGGGCAATCAAGCAGAATATGCGACACGAAAGGCTTATGCCACATGTTGGAAAATTATGAAGATCTTTTGAGTGGTTTTTGAGATTACCTATATACACAAAGATGTTTTTCCTCTTTATAATATTGGCATAGATCCAGACAGTATAGACTTGATTCGTGAATATGTTGAACATAAAACTGAACTGCTAACTAAATTGGCATAATAACCAGGTTTTTTCGTTGTCTCAAATGCCTTTTCAAAATCTATAAATACAACGTAGATGTACAAATTGTACTATTTCCTCTTTATAATAATTTGAATATGAAAATATTGTCTGCAGGTGATCTATCGCTTCGACATCCATTCTCTTCTTCTATTAATAAATAATTACTCTGTTTTAATCTATTGTTTAATATTGCTGATGTAGATCTTAACACATGAATTCCGATGTAATTTGAAGGTTTATTGCTCTATCCTTATTAGAATCAGTACTCAATTTTGAGTAAACATTATGTGTCTGTATAGGTATTTGGAAGCTCTGTGAGACAAAGGAGAGGAGTACACACGAACATCGTGACGTGTACTTGGTGCTAATGAGCCTCGTGATGACGCTATAAGAAAAACCGAACCAGAGCTATGCCATTAAGTACAACATGCCTGCACACAATGTGACCAACCTTGCAGCAATTACCTCTACATTTTGGATTACACTCGTGACCATCAGGTGTAGTCATGGGCACTTAAATGTAGTTTCAAAAAGAAACAATTTTCAGACAAAATCTGATGTGTAATACCCACACAACTTTGTCTGAGGTTTACCATTTCACACGTGTTCCTCATACAAATATCCTAAATAATATTTATCTAAAATTAAACCATTTGTAATGCAATATCCATCACACTGTTCATCACAGACCAGGAATGGGCAAAATCAACTCAAAAAGGTCACTCCACTGAAAAGCGTTCTTGCCTCACTCAATCTGTCATCCCTCCCCTTCACTGCTGTTCGGCTTCTGACACGCCTCATTCAGTGGCGAGTATGCGTTCGTCGAGACGCCTGCTTCATGAAGAGTAGCAAAAAGACGTTTTGTAAGTTATAAAAACAGGAATGTTTGCTGTTTAATATGCGTATTTCAGTTTGCCATTTTCAATTTGTCCCAAATACATTCTTGTTATTAATAAGAGACTTGGAGGGGAATAAACAACAAACATATTAAAACTAGCATTATAGGCTTACAATAGCATATCTTTTCATATATATGTTTATATCATATTTACAAATTTGAAGAGAATACTGAGTTTAAAACCAAACGATGTATTACGTTGATCAAATACCTACTTTTAAAATATATTTAAGTGTAAATAGCAATGAAAGTTTAGAACATTATTTATTGGGAAAGAGCAACAATTTACTATGTAAATCATAAGGCACCGTAAAAATATTACGTGTGTAAGATAAAGGAAGGTTTTAAAGTTGAAGGTTATGTAACCACAGTGGCTGGTTGTTATATTAAATTATATGTTTAATATAAACAAAATAGTAACAGCGTAGAAATTATGTATTACTACCGTGTAGGAGGGGTGAGTAAGGCACGTTCAATCGACCCCTATCCTCTCGTGCCCATGCCTGCCCTAGAAACATGAGGAGCCATTGGTAGGAAGAAGCGAAGTGACCTCTCGAGTAAATGCTGGCAGTATGAGGTATTGTAGTGGAGTGGGACACCTCGGCTACTGCGAACCTGCACGGGTTTACTACATGCTATCACCCCTAGGAGGGAGAGATGTGGTGAAGTTAAGCCACAAGCCCGTTTGAGGGCAGTGAAGGGATGTTCGAAAGTGTCTAAAGTTGACAGCCATCGGACACACTCCCGGAGCTCCTCACCGCTACCAAGAGAGGGCTTCGAAGCGATTCTTGTGACCCGGGCAGGGGCACGCAGCTACCCAAAGTGGAGCCAGGAAAGAAGAACGCAAGCAACCTCACCATGTGCCCGCATCTGCCTGAACCAGTACGCTGACAACCGGCCTTGGAATACACTATGGCCCAAGGTTATCAGGAGGTCGGCGCCGGGTGGTCAGAACGGTAAACAGCAAACCCGCAGTTTTGCCCAGTACAAATGAGATAGCGCAATCACCGGATAACCAGAGTCTCCTGAAAGTGTGGAAATTTACAATGGCTATATAAGCGAGCACTCTCGCAGAGTGAGTCTGGGGAGTTAGCGAATTAGTCAACAAGTGAGTGAGTGAGTTAGTGAGAGCGTTTATGGTGCGAAGAAAAGCGCTGTGCGTATTTCATTACGACGCCAAGAAATTGAACTGATAGGGGAAAAGGAACTAGTTCAAATTACTGAAGTGACTGGTGTTAAGCGAAGTTTCAGGTGAAGCCCAATTAGGTTATTAACTAGCAATTTGAATGCATTGCTTGGAATGAAGTATCTGAAGCATTTGCCTATCTTAAATGCATACTCTGTGGAGTAACAACTATTTTCTTCTCCATAGCATTGTCAACAAAACGTCAAAGCCTCCTACATAAACATACTGTTTTATAATTCCAATGTGTCTGTATTCAAGTACAAATGTTTTAAATTTGTTTAACCTTTTATTAACCTATAAAACGATATTAGAAGACATTTTATAGAGCATGTCCGTCAGAAATAGTTGGCCTTTTCAATGTTGAACGAATTATCAAAACCGGTTGAGCGGTTTCCGAGATACATACATAGTCGTCTCCTTATGGCGGTAGTAGTCCTGCTGCTTACCAGGCGAAAGACCCGGATTCGATTCCCGGTACCGGCGTAGGGATGTTCTCCCGCTGGGAGACTTGGTTCGCGGTGCACTCAGCCTCGTTAGGTGCCTGGGGGACCAATTGAGGAGCTACCTGATTGAAAACTAGCGGCCCCTAGTCGAGGAGACTGCATAATCGGCGAAAGGGATCGGGGCGCTGACCACGTTCCACCCTCCAGTACTGAATCCCATTCATGACGTCTGTGGTGGGCAGAAGTGGAGGACGCAGCGGTTTGGCGGTAGGCCAAGGCCCGGATGGGCTGTCACGGGTTTAAGTTTTACTCACATACATGCAATATTGCTCTCTTTATAATACAGTCCTAACATCCAAATGAACGCTACAAATAAAGAAACAAAATAATTTGGTCCTTAATTAGAAAATAAAATTAAGGAAAATATTAATAACTTGAGAAGTTTATCAGTTTATCGTACCATCGGAAAATCTCAACATATTCTCTACCAGTGGCACGACATACACCTCCAATCTCTATTCAATCTCTCTTGAGATCGCACTGGCTATAGTACTATAGTGCAAAACTTGAGGATCATCCACTCTGTTACTGTAGGGACGGTCTTTCACGAATCCCCAATGAAAGAGTTATAACTATTAGATTAGCAGATCGTGGAGCCATGTAATAGGACCAACAGGTCAATCTAACTTCTCTGAAATGTATGGTTTAAACCTTGATCGACTGATACTCAATGATGAAGAGGAGCCTCGTCTTGCTGGAAGATGTATCCCTCTGTAATCTGGAGTGAAGTGAAAGTTCAAAGCGACACCATACACTGTGTTTTCCATAACGAAAAAAATACCAAATCACTTCTGACGTAATTAATCCACACAAAAATTTTGGAGTGTACATTCATGTTCATAAATAACACGAAGATGCTGGAAACCCCAGACAACTTTCCATTTGTTTATTGGTAGCTTTCATTTCGGACACTCTATATGAGTACTAATAGGGATTTACCATGCTCTGTTAACAAGTTTATTACAACTTAAGTATGTACAAAGGAAATAAACGTTATCTACGTGAGTCTTATTAGAAGGTCTTGGCATCCAGAAACATCAATATATACACCTACAGAATGAGTTCAAAGGTTATTCAGGAGTTTTGACACTGTTTCATGGTTTCTCTACACACATATCTATAGTATTTGGTTAGTGGTAATTGAAAAAATCACTCAATATAACATGCTATTTGCAGCGTTATAAAGAAGACTGTAGTTCTGAAAGTTGTCTTTAGACTGCTTAAGTGTTTCATCATGGCCAACTATACAGGATGTTAAGGGTTTAGGTAGCGATATTTTGATGATTTGAACTCTAATATGTATTCACTTACGTATGTGTGTTAGTTGTTTTTTTCTCCTCGTCTACAAACCAATCACAAGCTTTTCTACGTGTTTTTTCCATGCTCGTAACTGCGCCGTGAAATGAACAACGCCTGTCGTATATACTATCCGTTTTTATTCACACCTCACTGGATGACTTACTAGCCTAGGTAATTTTTTTTGCCCTTATAGAAAGCATTGGAACTCTGTTCCGGTACACTATTCGTTATCACGAGACCATCATACCTTCAGTACCACGTCTGCTTGAGGGTATTAACCAAACTGAAAATGTACTACCTACTAACTCTGCGGAGTGCAGCAGCTATTTTCAATTCCACAGCGGTCTCAACAAACGCACTGTAAATTCCTTTTACTATTTTAGTAATTTATGAATTGAAATTCTTTTATAGCACATATCCATCAGGAAAAATAGAGTCTTTCAATAGTGAAAGAATTCTGAGAATCGGTTGAGTAGCCTTGAAGATTACCCAGCGTACATAAATATAAAATTGCTCTCTTTATAATCTATACTACTATTTTAGAGTTCAATAAATTGATCTACTTCAATAAAACTTTCAGATGAATATTTTGTCATGGTGACATTTTGCGAAACATTCGCTGCAGGCTGTATGCATTCCAAAACCTTTATTCCAAGAAATGGGGCCAAAATTGGCTGCAGTAAACCTGAATATCGTTATGTGTTCATAAAGTATCTCTAATCCTACCATTATTATTTTTTTTTTCCGATGCAGTTGGCAGCCTGGACGAGGGATCAGTCATCGGAGCAGAAAGTTGCACGGAGCCCGTGGCCGGATTTTCCGGTCGATTGCACAAATCCGGGCACTACGGCGCCTTCATCTTTTCCGACTGTCCGTCGAGTATCACAACTCCTGATTCACAGATGTCTGCCTTTTGGAGCAATGCCATTTCTGATCGATCTTCTCTCTTTCTTTGCAACTGGTACACCGTGGTGAGGTGAGCGGCGCGCTACCTGCAAGATGGGTCTACCGCACATACATTCTAGCCCTTCTGTTTGTTATCAAACTTCTCTGCATATTTTCCAATACTATCTGCCTTGGCATTTCTGTAAAAGCGTTGCTGCTTGTGGCATGCAGGGGGATCTGGGTGTGTTTTTCCGTGTCAGGACGTGGAGTTTGCGCCTTCAACCTCGAGGTCCTCCAAGATATACTAAGAAACTTCTTGGTGTATAGAAAGCAAATTTAGTAAAATACAAGGGTATCATGATTATTTAATGAGACCCTTCGTAGCTTCCCCTCCTTTCCCTCTCCCACCCCTTTCCAATGACAACAGTATTTATGTCATTTATGACAGTTGTAACCAATGACGTGTGGGCAAGAAAGGGAAGTATTGATTATTTCTGACGACTTACTAGACTGTTACTCAACTGTTGTTTGATTCACAGCATGTCGTGTACATCAGAAGCTACACGTGGCCAGATTATTGGTCTATGACAAGCTGGTAACGCAGTTCGACAAACTTCAGAAACTGTGCAAATTCACAGAAATGTGATTAAATTTTAATGTCACCCAATAAAGACGGTTTGTTGCATACGTATTACAAGAAAACCTTTTATTCGAAAGCAGAAACTGTATTATAATATAACGTAATATACAAACATGTTTAAAGGTATTTTGATAGGAATTTTAATGCCAGTATAAATATAGGAAGAATTTGCAGAAGGATTAAACGTTTTTGTATTTTTAATATAATATTATATTATATTTACTATAAAACTTCACGTGTCTGTGATTCTAAAGATGAAGTTAAAGCTTTTCTTATAAGCCAATAAATGTTGCTTACTTCAAGCAATATTAGTAAACTTTTCCATAATAGGCATTAAGAATTTGGAGATAAAACGTGACTTTTGTACGAAGTCAGGTGTATCTAGCCTCCCACCCTTTCCTTGTCCTCACTCAACGCCACGCCTCTAGCCCTGTATTGCAACTATCAGCAGTTCATTGGTCAGTAGTTATATCTCATACTATGTAGGCTCTCTTGGTAGGTGTTTTTATTTATTTTAGTCTGGTTTCGATGAAGACTGGGTGCATATTTTGGCAGAATGTGCACAATGATAGATCCAACGAACAATTAAACTCGCAGAACAACTCCTAAGTGCTCCGAGAAGAAGAATGGCATGTTGGTATCTACAGGTTGATCAGGGAACGGGCAGCACATGGGCAATATCCTGGGTAAACTGCGTGAAGCCAGCTGTACGACCTGTTCTCGAATGCAGGAATGCTGGAAATTTGTTGTTGGTCATAGGCAATTATTTTTACTTTTTCTACTACGTATAGTAAGTAGAGAAAGTATTGTATTCCACCCAAAAATTCGATGTCGAGATTTAACCGGAAATATATGTTTTGAGGCCCCCTCAATTCAAAAAGGCATTTTTAGAAAAAAGACTCGTGTGTGCGTGTGTGTGTCTATCTGTGTTTCTGTCAGTCTGTGGACAGCATAACTCCAAATAGAAAAGTTTGTATCTAAGTTTAATGTCTTTTAAAGATGCGACACGAAGATTTTGAAGAAAATTCCTACACCGTAAACATCCCTTGACATGGAAAATGTTTTGAAAAGTTTGATTTTCTTGAAAATGGCTCTAACGACTATGATTAAAATGCCATATATTTGAGATATTTTTATGACAAATAAAATGTATATTTTGAATTTTCATCTATAACCCATGTTGTCCTGTTTACTCTTGATGACTTTTGCATAACTGGCAAACCGTAAGAGGCAGACCAAATCTTACTAGATAATAAATGTAGATCTTACTAAAACACGCAATTTATTTCTTAGTAATGTTTTTTTGTAGAGTGAACAATTTCGGAGATACTCCTTGTTATTTTTGTGAGTTTTGAAAAACATACTTCTGTCTAATGGAACATCGTTATTCATTTTTTATATGTTAACCGTGCAAAGAGAACGGAATTTGAAGGCGTTAAAAGATTTAACTATCGCTCAAAACCTACTGTATTCCCATATTCCCCTTGTACCTACAAGGAAATAAGCAATAAGGTAATTCCTGCAAATGCTTATCTTAACTAACACGAAGAAGAAGGAGGACTGAAAGTTTGTAAGAATGGTTAGTATAAGAGTAGAGAAAGTCATGTGAGTGCAACACATCAGACACTTCTTTTGTTTCTTTCCTTTTTAGTGTTATTTTTACTTTTCTTCCACACTTAACTTGTATCTTAAATATACGTGTACGGACAATAGCACATGCATCGAGTACTTGTGTAATAATTTTAATAATGTGACACTAATAAAAATATCTTGCCCATTATAATCGAACCTATGTTAACTAATAAATTTATCTGGGCCAACTTGCCAGTCATAATCATCAGCAATGGATGACAGTCCCTCTAGGATTAAGCGTAATAATTAACTGTTTTAATTCTGATATGATTATATGTATAATGATGTAATATGATTATAATATAAACATATGATTGCTCAGTATGTTTACAATAATTGCTTATAACTAAAATTATGAACACTTTAAACAAAAAATGAAATGTATTAGCCATAAAATATAAATCCTGGTATTCATATATTGCAGTGTGCTAAAGTTACTGTTGCTACCGAGTGATATGGCATTAGGATGATCGCGGGTTCAAATTCCGCGTACTCACCAATGTGACAGAGTTTATTTTTGTAGAAGGAGGGTGGGTTTCCAGGTAAATATCTGACTGAATATTCAATACTATTACCCGAAACTTCAACTACAAAGCAAAAATAACATATTAATAAAATAGATTGTAAAGGAAGTGACTACGCAACTAGGACCATCTGTCAAACTTCACGGATAGCAGTTACACAGTCCCAAATCCACATTCGGTTAAAACCTAATAGCAACAAAATAGGACCGCATCCGTAGCGCAGTTAGTAGCGCGCTTGCCTCTGGCGCGGAGGACGCGGGGTTGTTCCCCGGTACCAGCGTGGATTTTCCCCCACTGGGAAGTCTCGCATGGGGTGCACTCAGCCTCGTTAGGTACCGGAGGGGCCCATTGAGGAGCTACTTGAATAAAGAAATAGTGGCCCCAGGTCGTGAAGACCGCATAACCGGCCGACAGGGTTCGGGGCACTTACCACGTCCCACCCTCCAGTACTGCACCCCACTCATGACGCCTGGGGTGGGTAGAGGTGGGGGACGCAACACCTGGGCGGTAGGCCTTAGTTCGTATAGTACTGTTGCGTCGTGGGGTTAGTTTCAGCAACAAAATAGATTGTACTGGAAGAAACAATCCAACTAAGACCATTCTCAGGTGAACCAGCCTTACAGTAAGGGTAGCGATATGATCAAGGTAAACT
The DNA here is from genome assembly GCA_030765045.1 of Tenodera sinensis. NCBI lineage: Eukaryota > Metazoa > Arthropoda > Insecta > Mantodea > Mantidae > Tenodera > Tenodera sinensis. The sequence continues at coordinate 331,073,312 of CM060964.1, forward strand.
TGAAAAGCCGTTAAAAAGAGAGAGAGAAGGAGCGAGAGCGAAAGAGAGGAGAAGAGTACTTATTATTCTGATATTTTGTCAAATAAGGTTGTTAGTTACAGGTTTATTTTCTTTTTACCCAGAGGCAGATTAGCCTTGTCTATTCCTTCTCTTTTTTCTTTTCCTCTTGTCTCCGCATAGGGTTAGACATTCCCCAATTTTGTTTCTTTGTTTATAATCGTAGGCTTTGCATAGGGTATACTACAATATGCTTTCACGTTTACTAGAAAGATGTGTGCTATGCCTGACGCAAAATTTCATGGCGGGTGGCTCAACATAACATCCAATCATAGGCTTGCCACGCCTTGCGGTGTTGTATGTTAAACACTCAGTGAAAACACGCTGTATAACCGGTGATATGAGTATCATTTGCACCCACAAAATTTGTTTGTACAACAGGAAAGAGAATAGCAATGGTCAGGTATCAGCCGCCATTAGATTTTGTGTCTATCATAATTTTATAGTGCCTTTTTGTAGTGTATGCCCTTTAGTAGCTAAATGGCCTGTTATGACTTTGTAATGAGAAGTTTTATCAAAGTTTTGTCTATCATACTTTCATTTTTGTTATGTACAGTTAATTATTTATTAGCGTATTAGTGCTGCAATTAATATTTCACACTCTGAGGCAGTGTTGACAACATGCCTGAGGGAGTTTATAGTATCGGCATTCCTTTCCTAAAGTCAGAAATTGCATAGTTTTGTGTAATAACAAATAGCGGCTGCTTAAAGCTTGCAATAAATAATTGTCAATTATGAAAAAATGCTGGTTTATGACTGGAAAATCAATCACTTTAGTATTAACTCATCACTTTGTTCATTAACAAGATATCTTTCTTGCTTTTCACTTCCTAAGTGGGCGAGAAAGAACAGTACCACTCTAAAAATACTACATTTATTTCATAGTAAACAAAAATATGATGTGTTGCGCTCACATGACTTTCTCTACTCTTGTACTAACCATTCTTATAAACTCGTATTCCTATATCTTCTTCGTGTTAGTTGAGATAAACATTTGTACAAATTATCTTATTGCTTATTTCCTTGTACGTGCAAGGGGAATATTGTTCAAATCTTTTAACGCCTTCAAATTCCGTTCTCTTTGCACGGTTAACATATAAAAAAATCTGATATGTTGCACTCACATGACTTTCTCTACTCTTGTACTAACCATTCTTACAAACTCTTATTCCTGTATCTTCTTCGTGTTAGTTAAGATAAACATTTGTACAACTTATCTTATTGCTTATTTCTTTGTAGGTGCAAGGGGAATATTAGAATACAGTAGGCTTTGTGTGATAGTCAAATATTTTAAAGCTTTGAGATTCTGTTGTCTTTGCACACTTAACATATAAAAAATGAACAACGATGATCCATTTCACGAAAGTTCTAAGTTTTCCGAAACTCACACACATAACAAGGAATATCTCCGAAATGGTTCACCCTACAACAAAATTTATTAGGACATAAATTGGGTATTTTAGCAAGATCTACTTTTTTGTATTGCATGATTTGGTCTATCTCTAACGGGGCTATAGCCAGAAAATTCAAGTTAAACTTTTCAGTTGTCATAAAAATATCTCCAACATATGACATTTTAATTAAAATCATTAGAGCCATTTTTAAGAAAATAAAAATTTTCGAAAACTTTTCCATGTAAAGGGTAGTTTAGGGTGGGGCTATTTTCTTCAAAACCTTCGTGTCGCATCCTTGAAGGACATTAAACTTAAATGCTGTCCACAGACACACTGACACACTGACACACACACCCAAAAAAAAAAAAAAAAAAAAAAAAAATTAAAATTATATTGTTCTTTAACAACGCTGTCAATTGCCAGGATCACATCAGCGTCACTTAAAAACCACACTTAAAAACCATCGGTCTGGGCCGGATTTGAACCCGCGACCTTGGGATCATTAGGCCAGCGTCTAACTAACTGAGCTACCCAGACCGACACCGACACTGACACATAGACACACACAGACCTTTTTTTAATTTTTGTTTTTGGATTCAGCGGGTCTCAAAACATACATTTCCGGTGAAATATCGACATCGAATTTTTGGGTGGAATATAATACTTCCCCTACTTACCAGTAGAGAAAGTAAAAATGAATAACGATGCTCCATTTGACAGAAGTATCAGTTCTCCAAAACTCAAACAAATAACAAGGAATTATCACCGAAATAGTTCACTCTACCAGATATTTATTCAGACATAAATTCTATGTTTTAGCAAGATATAGATTTTTGTATAGTAAGATTTGGTCCATCACTTACAGTCTGCCGGTTGTGCAAAAGTCATTAAGAGAAAATAGGACTACATGGCCTCTAGCCAGAAAATTCAAGGTACTCATATACATTTCATTTGTCATCACAACACCTGAAACACATGGCACTTTAATCAAAAACATTAGAGCTATTTTCAAGAAAATTAAAATTTTCGAAAAATGTTCCATGTCAAGGGAAGTTTAGGATGGAGGAATTTTCTTCAAAGTCTTCTTGTCGCATTCTTAAAAGACATTAAACTAAAATTCCAAGTTATGCTGTTATTTAGAGCTATGCTGTCTACAGACTGACAGACAGACAGAGTGACACACAGATAGACAGACAGTATACAAGTTAAAGAAATTATTTTGGAAACATTTATTAATTTTAATTATAATCCATTCGGCCCGAGAAGGGTCCTAACATGAACTATGCACATAATATCACTCCGCGCTTTGACATTTCGTGAACGCGTGTTGGAGCTTCGTCTTACGCCTCAACTGTTTACTTTCAGAAACCGAAAAAGTTAGCAGATATATTTATTGATATTTCACTGCGCAAGCATTTAGTATTACAGAATTTTCTAAACAAACCAGATATGCTAATTCACGAATAGATGGACAAATGTTGCAAGTTACTTTTATGACTAAAAGTTCACGTGTTACTCGGAGTCATCGAAGAATACCACGACACCCAGCTCGGAAACAAAAGTAGTGATATGTTTGTGTCATCACCCAGGTTTATAACCGGCCTGTATACAACTTGATCACACAGACACACCTGTTGCTTCCGATGTTAATTTAATAGCTCAACGCTCAAACATAACGCTCAAATAAAAAGTTGAACACTTTCAAAACTATCGTTTTTTAGCACCTTTAAATTCTTTACCGGTTTTATGCCTACTTATACTGCTCTGGCCTGCTATGCACTCAGACATGGTCGGAACATAATTCTACATTAGCACGACCGTTGCTTCTCTCCAGCAAAGAACGTGGGAAAAACGGATTATTGTATAGCTATGCTAATAAATAAGAACTAATTTTTAAGCTGTTTTTAAGTGAAACCGTTATTAAAATACTATCATTGTTCACCGTATTTATTATTTGAAACAGAAAATGAATGATAACACAATAACAAACTATTTTTATTCAATTGAATGGTGTGCTGCAGCGGTTTGTTTACACCAGGTCCCTTTCTAGGGCAAGATGGAGTGTAGTTAAGGGAGAAAAAAAACTTTCTCAAAATGTTATTAAATTTTTAAATTTTTTGGTCTGAATTATGGAAAATAATTAATTTTAACTGAACCATTTAATAATTTTAAATAGTGCAAAACAATTTCAAGACCATAATTCCTGAAGATAACCTAAAACTTTTAAGCTAATAAATTATAAGTGTTGTCCAAAGGGCATTGTGAATAGTGAAAAATGCCGAACAGCAGTGGCATGCAGTTATGTTTCTTGGGGGGGGGGGGACAGCAGTGAGGTCAAAATATTATTGAAAAATGATGTGTTGCATTCACAAGACTTTCTTTACCCATTCATCAAAACATATTTCTCACATAGGCTTTGTTTCTAATACATGCTCATTGAGGTAAAACGTTTGCAGAAATAGTTCTATTACATATTTCCCTTTAGACACAATGACAATAAGGGAATGCAGTAAGCTTAAGCAAGCCATCTTTGACCAACTGGTCGCTATTTGGTGGCTTTGAGATTTCGGTTTCTTTGCATGACCAGGAGAGAAAGAAATCTGATGCATTGCACTTGGATGAATTTCTCTATTCATTCTTGTACAACATACCTATTCTTATAAACGCTTATTCTTCTATCTACTTCATGTTCAGATAAATACAAGGCATGTTCGTTAATGGGAGGTTAACGGATGTTTTTGTTAAAAAACTATAGTATTTTTACTTTCTCTACTACATACAGTAGAAAACGAATAATGATTTCCTATTTCAGAAAAGTATGGGTATAAGGAAATACAAAACGGCAATAAGGATTGTGTCGAAAATGTTTAACTCCGGAAAAAATGGCATAAATTGTGTACCTTAACGGGATCTATATTTTTGTTGTTGTTCTTCTTCTTGTTTACATCATTACACTCCCCTTATGTAGGACTTACACCCCTTAGGACTTACAAACCAGTGCGTAGAGTCAGATGCCTGTCGGGGAGCAGAGGAACCTATGGACCGGACAGTGAAGACCTGGAAGTCAGCCGAGCACCAGATGTGAGAGTGAGGAAGAGGATGATATGAAATGCAGGCGAAATCGATGAATGGAAAGGTGATTATGGAGAAATTGGTAGAATGAGTGGCGGGGGAAACCGGAGAACCCGGGGAAAACCAGCTCAGATGCCGCTTATTTTTGTTGTTAAACAAACGAAATATACTAATTCAAGAATGGATTAAGAAATGATATGAAATAATTTTATCAGTAAAAACTTACGTGTTAATCGCAGTCATCTGGTTCAGGGTGCACTCAGCTTCATGTCTATCAGTTATAAAAAAGTCATTCAGAATGAAGAGGATTTCAGAGGCTATTCCCATATAATTCAAATCGATATATTTGATTTGTCATAAGATTATCTTAAACATACGAGTATGATAAATGTTATTTATTCATGCCAACAAGCTTACTGCTGGTGTTTTTAAACACACAAGCCGTGTATGGGTAATGTTTAAGAGGTTGAATCAGAAACTGAAAAATGCAATGCCATAGCCGGGATTTGAACATCTCTGATGTGAGATTCCCTTGTGGTTAACCTGGAAAAAGTACGAATCAGCTGGGAAATTTAATGTCGTACTGGCAAGTTGGCCATGGTAGCTTAATGGTTAGAGCAGCCGCTCGATAAGCGGAAGATCCGTATGACTTAAACATGTGGCTGGACAAAATGGCGGCTTGGGGAAGAATATTTGATCTAACTGATTCACAGGTGTCTATAAAATATTTATACGAAGTAATTCATCACCATCACTATTACCATCATCACCGTCACCGTCACCGTCACCGTCACCGTCACCGCCGCCACCATTCCCATCAACAGCATCGTCGTCATCAACTCTTTATGGTTTAGGAGAGTTCTCTTACTCCGGCCTCATATTTCTTCCCATCTTTTTACTGGTGTTCCTATTGATCTATGACCAGAATGTTTATATTTTTAAGATTGTAACGGAATGCGAGAGTTATCCATTGTTTGCAAATGACCTTCCTATTTTTCTCTGATTAGTATTATCTTCTCTTTTAACGAAAATATATCTAATTCGTTCCTTATTTCTTCATTTCTAATGTGATCTAGTCTTGTACAATCGTTTAGTACTCGGAAATATTTTGTTTGTGCCGCTTGTATTTGGCTCCGATCTTTCTTTGTAAGAGTCCATATCTCCAATCCACACAGTAAAACGGGAACGGTCATTGTCTTATAGAATTTTAAATTTGTATTCCTTTCGGGTTTTCCTTTTAAAGGCACGAGCTATTATTCCAAAGATACATTGGAATTTACGCACTTTATTACTTATTTCTTTCTGTTTGTTCCAAAAGTCACATAAGAACCCTAGTCATTAAATGTTCCCACCTGTTCTAACACTTTATTATTTAATACTATCTACGACCTTTACTACCTTTTCCTGTAAATGCCATGAACTTTGACTTTTCAACTGATATATGTAACTATAATCCTGGATAAATTTGTATAATTTGTACATACCTATTTGCAGCTCATCCTCTCCTGTTGTATTAACATCGTCATCCACAAAGAATAGCATATTTAATGGATTATTCTTGTTTATTTTTATTCATGATAGTATTCTATCTTTCAATTTTCGAAGAAAAGTAAAGTTTTAGTCCTAGGGTTACCAACACTCACCACTGCTTGGTCGAACAACAAAGGCAGAACACTCCACTCACTGCCATGTACGCGCTGGCTGAGAAGGTTGGTATAATGCTCCGTGAAGCAGTAGGGAGGCCATATATGGAACAGGGAACATACTAAATGCAAAGCCAAGAAAATGACCAAATAAGGAGACAAAATAATACAGTAAAATTAAAACAAAAAGGTGCTTTAAAAATAGAAATCAACAGAAAGTGACCAAATAAATATGTATTTTTATAAACATGATAGGCTTTATTTGCACGTGCGATTGAACAGTTAAAATAATATATCATGTCACCAATATTCGGTTCCTTGCAACTATATAAGTTCACAATAATTTTGATTAATGTTGAGCAATTTAGCATAACAGTAGTCCATTAACAAATCCTGTTTGAAGTATCACATACTATCTCTTGTTTTCCCATTGACAGCTTTCCGCTTCTTATAGCCCACGCCCACCAATTTGAAAAGTACTCTTACAGCTCGCGCCGAATGTACAAAGCAGTACACTACCGCCATCGTTTGGGAAGAGCGTAAACTAACTGGCCAACACAGAACCGTCTCACTGAGGCGCCGAAATATCGAGAGAGTGGCGCCCCGCACTCTGACGGCACTTTTGTACACTACATTTATACAGTCTCGGTTGCTCTATAGAGGGCGATGCACTTCTAAATCACCACCACAATTTGGACATCGTCTGCAAGAATATAATACTGAACTTTCGTCCTTAAAATGCCATTGCATTATACTGCATACCATGATACTGCAGATACAGACGGAAAACAACGTACATATGGAACATTTTTCCACAGTCTTCATAACTAAAAATATGCAAGATAATCTTCAAGAATCGAAGATAATATTTCTAAATCTATCATATTAGTAATTCTCTCATTTGTATAATTATTTTATTCGCTGGTTTTCAGTTTCTTCTTAGAACTACTAGAAGGTGTAGATGAATTCACGTTATTTATAGGTGATGTACATTCTTCCACAATATTATTTCTTGTATGCTCATTGCCAGTAAACTTACCTATTCTGAGCAATGCTTTTCATTTTTTCATCCTTAAATGTATTCTATTATATAATATAAACACTATAAACACTAACATACTAATAAAACTGAATCCATACTATTTTATACACATTAAATTCGCAACAAAATAAAAACCCTCTGGAAAATAAAACCAGCAAATATCAACAGAAGGCAACATCCAAATTGAAAGCCTTACCAACATCACCAAGCACACCATCATATCAATCTCAAATTACTCTAAAAAGTAAGCTAAGTTTCACTTTTCTAGTGTTATTAGATCAAAAGTTATGATTTGGTTTTTGTAAATCGATGCAGCAAACAAATTTTTAAATACCAAACATGCAAATAATATAAAAATATTTTAAAACGTTTAGTATTAACCTATAACAATAAATTATACATCAAAATTTGCAGAAAACTTCAAATAGAAATATGACGGTAAAAAAAATTTGATGTGTTGCGCTCACATGACTTTCTCTACTCTTGTGCTAACCATTCTTACAAACGTTTATTCCAATATCTTCGTGTTAGTTGAGATAAATATTTCTGCAAATTATCTTATTGCTTATTTCCTTGTAGGTAAACGGGGGATATTAGAATTCAGTAGGCTTTGTGCAAAAGTGAAATCTTTTAAAGCTCTGAGATTCCGTTCTCTTTGCAGACTTAATAAATAAAAAAATGAAGAGCGATGTTTTCCGAAACTCACACACATAATAAGGAATATGTGTGAAATGGTTCACCCTACAAGAAAATGTATTCAGACATAAGTTGTGTGTTTCAGCAAGATCTACATTTTTTGTATAGTATGATTTGGTCTGTCTCTTACGGTTTAACATGTATGTAAAAGTCATCAAGAGTAAATAGGAATTCATGGGCTATAGCCAGAAAATTCAAAATATGAGTTTCATTTGTTATAAAAATATCCCAAGCATATGGAATTTTAATCAAAATTGTTGGAGCCGTTTTCAAGAAAATAAAAATTTTTGAAAACTTTCCCACGTAAAGGGTAGTTTAGGGTGGGGCTATTTTCTTCAAAATGTTCTTGTCGCAACCTTGAAAGACATTAAACTTAAATACCAACTTTGGTTTTTAAACTACTTTTCGTTTTTGAGTTATGCTGTCCACAGACTGACAAACACACAGACACACGCACATACACACACACACTCACACACACATACACACCTATCTTTTTCTAAAAATGATTATTTTTTTTTGGATTCAGGGGTCTCAAAACATATATTTCCGGTGAAATCTCGACATCGAATTTTTGGGTGGAATACAATAGTTCCCTACTTGCTAAATGAAAAATGGTAATGTATCAGAGTTAAAAAATGTATGACGTAATATGGTTGATAAGCAGATGTTTCATTTGTTTCAACACTTATAGAGGAAACTGGAAGGTAATGATAAAACTATTGAAAATATGGATTATATTCCAGTTGACACTTTGAACCAGGCCAAGAGTGCTGAAAATGTATTAATTCCAGAATATACCAAGTAATGTAGACTCTGATTAATATGTATGTTGTTGATTTTGATGTTAAAATAAGTTTAATGATGTGATTCTTGCGTTTAAATGCTGGTGCACTTGTGAGAATGACCATTTCAGGTTTTCTTATAGGTATACTATAGCAAATTATGTTTTGGCGTTGGTGACGTCCTTGTTGTCTTGTTACCATGGTAATTAATTATTCATTTTCTGGTACTGGTCCCAGAAATGGGGTAATTTTGCACGATTTATGCCGTCATAATAAGCTTTTTTAATGCTAGAATTGCATAAAATACATTTATTCATGTAAACAGCCAAATATTTTGCACGTATTTAACCCACTTTTAACATATGTTCTAACATCTAAAAAGGCATTAAATAAGACAGACCTCCCCACTCTGTTTTCGCACGTGTTCCCCAGTGACACACGCCTGTTGAAGGGATAGTGGGAACAAGAGCGATTGACTCCTGATGACGGAGGAAGCGTATGGACAAATCCCAATTGTGACCAAAGTTTTCTGAGACCTTCTGCCTGATAAGACCTTTATCGTCTTGCAGTTCGACATATGGCGCCATTTTACGTGCGTGGCTGAGCAAACGTTCTCCTCGTGTAGCACATCCCAATTTACCAATACAGCAGGACAGTCCGCCTAAAAACCTGCTTTTACATTCATATGACTATCTCTACCCACCATCTCCTTGGCAGTCTATTCTTACAAAAGCTTATTCTTCTATCTACTTCATGTTCCGCGATAAACTTTCACGGAAATACTTTCTTCCACATTTTCGGAGGATATAGAAAAGGTTGAGCCGATAATCAGATCCTTAAAAAGCGGCTTGTTATTTGCTGGCTTTAAAATTCCATTCTTTTTCCACAACACCACGAGAAACAAATGAAGAGTGACTTAGCAATCAAAAGAAAATATAGTAAAGTATTGGAAAACCCAAGGAATAGCAACGAATACCTTGGAAATTGCTTATGATTAGAGTTGTAAGGCTAAGGTAGGCTACATTAGACTATGGTAATTTTCCTAGTAGAAGTGGTCAGTTAAGAACCCACCCACATTACCTGTGCGTTAGGTGTGTTGCATACCTATCGGCGTTACCTCATATCGATCACGTTCACGTTTTTTGATCATGTTTTACTAGATTCCTCTAGAAACCGGCAGCGTTGAGCTTTGAAACTTCTCGAAACTAAGAGATTGTATATAAAGGGCCACTTAACCTACGCAACATTAGTGTCTTCAAAACATTTAGAAGCATACTACAGTTCGGATCGAAGTCACTAATATTGATCACGAGTAGTGTTATTTTAAACCGAAAAGTACAATTTTTTCTTTGTTTTTTTGTTGTTGTTTTTTTATCACAGTGACCAAACTCAAATCACAGTTTTTAATGATTATTATGTTTGAATTTCTCATTAATTGTCTTAATTAGTTGTATTTTGTATTATGTTTCTTTCCTTACTAATACTACCGGCAATCCTAGCATTTACTATGCACTTATGATACAAAACTGTTTATTTCACACTGATGCTTTTAAGGATATCTAAATTTCTGTGGGATGTTTCGGTCCTTTGTTATGATTTACCAGATAAACAAAACATTCAAAGTAGAAGGACTTCAGGGCTATTTGAAAAACTTTTATATATTAATCGAATTAATGTTTCATATATCTTATGGGATTTTAATTAAAATTGCTATGAGATATTTTTGAGTAAATAAAAATTAATAAACCATTTTCCATTTAAACGGTAATTTTGAGACAGGGAATCTTTTTTCAACTTTAACACCAACTTATATATCCGAAAATTTGTTTTTATTACTTTATTTACACGTACATTCACACAATTACAGGCATACATGTGGAACTTCTTCTAAATATGCCCTTTTAGGGATTATACAGCAAGCCTCAAAACGTATATTTTTGGTAAAATCTCGATATCGAGATACTGAATCTTTGCCCGGAATGCAATACTGTCTCCACCTTCCATTAATAAGCAGGGAGTAAGAGATATTTTTCATAAGAATGAAGAGGAATTAGTGGGATATTTTAGAAAGTGCAACGTATAGAAATCCTTAGTGAAGTAACAGATTTCGTCGCGTGTTTCGGTGGCTTTTAGATACAGAAAGTACATGGGTAACTGAAATAAAAGCTCAGGAGTCACGCAATATATAACAACGATGCATCTCCATGGATACGAGAGCACATGCGCAATGTTCCTGGAATCTTCGTGCATGTGCCTCTTTTATTATATGTACATTAAAATTCGTGCGTTTTGTTTGTTATATTGAAGTAAATAAATCAGATTATATTGCGTGACTTTCAGAGTAATTTTTTCGGCACGAATGTATACAGGAGGCCTTTTGTACCTACCTAACCTCCACGAGGAAGGGGTGGAGTGTTCCATATCCAGTCGGGTACCCTAACGTTCCCAGGTGTAACATAGCAATCCTCTCTTCCGAAGTAGAATTCTCGCGGGAGATTCGCTAGGCACCGGATGCCAGAACAGATAGCCAATTCCATCGCCACACGCCTCGTCACATGATTCACTCGCCTGATCCAATGACTGTGAAACATGACAAGAAAATGAAATGACAGGAAATGGGGGATAAAGAGGTCTAGGCGGTCTTAACGCTCCCTCTAATACCAGTGATAGTAGTGACCTCTCTGTGTGTCTTTCCAGTTGTGCAATAACTCGAACTTAAAAAGCACCCTCTCTGCTAATGTGGGACGGAAGTGGATACGCCACTTATGTCTCAGAGGGGAAGACTACCGAAAACCTCGGTATGGCCCAGAGCCAGGTGTTTCACAATCTCTACTGGGCACAACCGCCCAGATGCACCCAATCTTCCACAGGTTCGGGACCACTGCCCGGCCGAGTCTTACCCAATCCGAACACAACTTCCTTTCGGGAGGCGTTTAGATGTCCCGCATAACATGCTTCTAGTAACGTCAAAAGTACCATGCATGCTAAGGCTCCACAGCGCTTGCACCACAACAGCTTTGGGGGGTCGGAACCTCTCCCATACGGAGGGAAATGGGGGAGAGAAAAATTCACGGCATAGTCTCTCCATCTGAACCACCGTATCTGAGAAAACTGCGAGAAACTCAAGCACAGATTGACCGATCCAATCGGAATCGGGCCTGGGACCTTACACCTTACCGCTTAGTGCATAATGACTAGAGGACGGAAGATTGTGCAATGCAGTTAAGTGCACATTGGTTGTACTCTCGCATAAACACAGCTGCACGCGTTTGTTGATGCGCATAGGACGGCTGCGCGGTACCGGTTACGTAATTCACTCTCCGTGTACAACTAACCTGTATTTCATGTGAATGCAGTGGTTCCAGTCACTAATGGCGGGATTACGGTGATCTTAACGTAACGTGACTTAACGCTACGGGACGTAACGGGAAAGTCTAACACATTATATTAATTGGAGCTATTTAGGTTCCACTTAACGTGACGTAACGTAAGAGTTTGGCAGTGCCAAACTTTTCCTTCACGTTACGTCAAGTTTGCAAGTCACGTGACTATTTGAATCAATTGGCCACTAGTAGCATGTAGGAAGGCACGGGGTGCACTCAGCCTCGTTAGGTCCCGGGGGACCAATTGAGGAGCTACTTGATGGAGAAGTAGCGGCCCCAGGTCGAGAAGACCGCATAACTGGCCGGAAGGGATCGGGGCGCTGACCACGTCCCACCCTCCAGTACTGCACCTCACCAATGACGCTTGTAGTGGGCAGAGGTTGGGGACGCAGCAGCTGGGCGGTAGGCCTTGGCCCTTCATGGGCTGTTGCGCCGGGGTTTAGTTTAGTAGTTAGCATGTAGGAAGAAATTGTGCTTCTCTATGTAACTATTTGCCCCAAAGCTTCTTCTCTGTTTCTTTTATTTAGCTCTCCATAGTACTTTTCATTTTTGCGAAACATAATCTCTGATAGAAAATCGAATATCCACCATGTCTGCCAAGCAGAAGAATAACCAATCAGAATCATTCAGATTACGCCAAATTAAGTGTGTCTTAATAGACCTAGTTTCTTTCTTCACGTTAAGTAAAGTTCATTGTAATCCCGGCATTAAGCGGGGATCAAAACCCTATTCCACGAACGTCGTCTGTTAAATTTGTGACCCACTATCACAAACTATTGAAAATATCAAATCTGATATGTTTATGCTCACCTTCTATGTTCACTGATGTACTTTAATAAAATGAGTATTTTTATTAAGTAAGATAAGATATTTTCTCAATTGTACCATTCTTTGATTAAATTTTTAACAATTATATGTTACCAATCATTTTACCAATATCAAAGCAGGTCCACAACACAGAGTTTTTAGCATCCTGAAAGTTAATTTAGCTCTCTTCAATACTTTGAGAAAACGATCGATTATACTAGCTGTTCAAATTAAACCAGCTCACATAGAAAAAAATCTGATGTGTTGCACTCACATGACTTTCTCTACTCTTGTCTTAACCATCCTTACAATCTCTTATTCCTATATCTTCTTCGTGTTAGTTAAGATAAACATTTTTACAAATTATTTTATTGCTTATTTCCTTGTTGGTGCAAGGGGAATATTACAATAGAGTACACTTTGAGCGATAGTCAAATCTTTTAAAGCTTTGAGATTCCGTTCTCTTTGCACACATAACATGCAAAACAAATGAACAACGATGTTCCATTTCACGAAAGTTTTGGTTTCCGAAACTCACGCACATAATAGGGAATATCTCAGAAATGGTTCACTCTACAAAAATGTTTTAGACATAAATTGTGTATTTTAGCAAGATCTACATTTTTTTGTAGAGTATGATTTGATCTATCTCTAACGGTTTACCAATTATGCAAAAGGCGTCCAGAGTAAATACGACTACAGGGGCTATAACCAGAAAATTCAAGATATACATTTCATTTTTCATAAAAATATCTCAAACATATGACATTTTAATCAAAATCGTTAGAGCCATTTTCAAGAAAATCAAAATTTTCAAAAAATTTTCTACGTAAAGGGTACTTTAGGGTAGGGCTATTTACTTCAAAATCTTCGTGTCGCATCCTTGAAAGACATTAAACTTAAATACCAACTTTGGTTTTTAACCGACTTTTCGTTTTTGTGTTATGCTGTCCACAGACACATATACACACATACGGACCTTTTTCTAAAAATGCTTTTTTTGGATTCAGGGGGCCTCAAAACATATATTTCCGGTGACATCGAATTTTTGGGTGGAATACAATACTTCCCCTACTTACCAGTAGAGAAAGTAAAAAAACTCACATTTACAAAGAAAGAAACTAGACGAATTGAGCAGTCACCATCATGTTTACACTAGTACCCATTTGTACACACAAACTTTCCCTAAAATATAGCCTAAAGTTTACTTCTCAACTCTAAGACGTAAGTAGCCATGTCGATATTTCACCGGAAGCATACGTTTTTACATTTTGTGGATTCAAAAACATAGATGTTTAAACAAGGTCTGTGCGTGTACATGTAGGTTTGGCTGTGAACAGCATAACTCAAAAAACGAAATATTTAGTTCCTATGTCTTCCAAATATCCGGCACTCAGATTTTCTAGAACATCGCCCAACCCAAATTACCCTTTCCACAAACCGTTTTCGAAAGTTTCGATTATCTCAATAATCGCTCAAACGATGCTACTTTTACACAACACATACAGATATTTTCATAACAAAAGAAATGTATGTCTTGAATTTTTTGGGAAGAGCCTCTGAATTCCCCTTTGTTTTGAATGACTTTTGCACAATTGTTAAACGTAAAAGATAGACAATTTCTTACTGCATAAAGATATAAATCTCACTAAAACACACAATTTATGTGAAGTTCATTTTTTGTGGAGTTAATTATTTCCAAGATATTAGTTATTAGTTTGAATTTTCCAATATTTGTACTTTTCTCAAACGGGAATTTTTGATTCTCTTCTCTGCTCCTGGTCATGCAAAGAGAACGTAATTTCAAAGTCATCACAGAGCAACCAGTTCTTAAAAGATTTGAATATCGTTTAACCTTACCTTATTGCCATATTACCATTGTACCTGCAAGGAGAATAATGTATAATAACTAATAAGACGTTTTCTACAATAGTTTACCTTGTTTAACATAAAGTTGATAGATGAGTTGGCTGTTGTAAGTATAGTTTGTTGAAAAATGTGCAGAGAAATTCATGTGAGTGAAACATTTTTTCTATGAAGTGCTTCAGAATTCACAGTACCGTTTTTAAAAAAGTATATACATGTCATTATTGTGCCCAAAATGATAAATGAAATAAAATATTGCAAATAAGACTGCAGAAAAACTAAACTGTCACATTTTAGGGACAATTTTGGCGATTTGGTCTCCCCTTAAGCGAAGACATGTATGGAAATAACACACGCAATCACTAAACAATGGAACATGCGTGAGGCGACTGTACTGTCACTGCGAGCCGGTTTTTCACGCAACCTCGAGAGCAATTTATATCGATGTCTCGAACAGGACGCGCGAGATATTGCTCATCGTTATCTTTCGCCATTTGTTTTATTTATTGCCATTTAACGACGCCCCTCCCGTTCCCCACCTGCCCCTAAACAACCTCGCTGATATCTCCTTCACTATTCGAGCTTAATCGATACCTAGATTGTGTTTTGTTTATAGTATAAAGTTATCCACGGATAAAGCAAGTGAACCGTGCATTAATTGATTCTTATGCCAGGGTTGCGGTGCAGGAATAAATGACTTTAGTGATTTAAATGAATATTCATCGTACTTGCAGGAATTTCAATATCTTAGAAGTGCGATGATGTGGAATTTCGATAGTAATTATGATGCCTATCGAAACGTTTTAATCGCCTTTATATCACTCCGTGCCCACATTGCAAAGATTCAACTATAGATTTACAAGCTTGCTCAGAAAATATAGGTTCGACTTGAATATTAATTACTAGGCGTTGTACCGACGGAGATTTTGCCTTGAAATGCTGACATACGATATAACTTTAAGTTAACACGCACTTAAAGGGAGAGAGGAAGGGATAAGAAACTGAGGAGGATTTTAAGACTACGGCCAAGACTAGACCTATTGTATCTATTAAACTCTTGGAAGGAAGGGATAAGGTGAGAAAGCACGAAGGGTCATCACCGAGCAAGGTGGCTTCCATTCCGGATGTTCCGGGTTCAAATCCCAGTGAAGCCCGCTGTGACCATGGGTCTTTTGTGGTTCCCCAGAGTTGGTAGTCGAATGTTTGGTTCTTCTTCTACCAAAAATTTCCTGACATCCGTTCCTGTACCCATTAATTCCTTCATAATCAGTACCTGGGCGACCAAGCTTCGCTCGGCGTTTTTCGCCTCTGTTTTTGTGAACTCTTGTTTTTTGTGGGAAAAGATACTTATTTAGATAAACCTGAAAGGCAAAACGTTAACTAAATAAAACTACTTGTCATAATTGTTAAGAGTAATGTCCGAGAAACAAGAGATATAGAAATACATAAAAATATTTCATAAACACCATCATTTCAGCTGTAAAACGTGTACTGCTGAAACGAGGTCTCCCCCACAGATATCCACCCAGTTTGAGGTTTTCGTCGAGCATTTGTTCCATTATGGAGTTCAGTTCTTTGCTGCTATGATTGACTCCAGGACGCTAACACGTTGGCCAAGGTCCTTCAGACTTCCGTCGAGTTCTTCCATGGCTTCCTTAACCCCAGCCAGTCGCTCGTTAGTATTCTCCGATAGACCTGTCTTCATATTGGAATTCCCGTCTTCATCTTTTCCGTTTCGGAGTTTCCATTTTCAATTTGGCTTCCATTTTTGTTCCCATATTTTCTATTCCGTAGTTTAAATTTTTCCAATTCGGTTTTCATATTTGTTTCCTCTGCCGCATTCCGGAATTCATTTAATTTCCCATTATGTCCATCTTGGCTAACATTTGTTTCATCAACTGTTCCATATCGTGCTTTTCGTCGCACTCCTGACACCAATTGTGATTACTTTACTTTTTTAACTATTTCTTTATTTTTTATTAAAACACCGGAGCGACACTAAGCAAACGCAATGTTGAAGAATAACGAATACTACAGGAAGAAAAGTTGGTTGATAAAGCCATGTGAATGTACTACGCATTTATGTTTCAAACCTATAGAAAATTGTATGAATTGTTCGTAATTGTTCGTCGAAGCGGGAGTAGTGAAAGAAATGTGATTGTGTTTTACTAAAGAAAAATGAGTAGAAAAACCTTGCGAATGTTACACGTTGCACTTATATTTCAAGTGTATGGAAAAATGTATGGATTGTTTGCAGAAGAGGGAGTAGTATGTTTGGTAAAAGAAAAGCGAGTAGAGAAAACCATGTGAATGTGATACATTGCGTGGTAAAATGGATTGCATAAAAAACATCGCCATGAAAAAAATTAGATATGTCACTTTTCATGGCGATCGGTCAACCTGTTTTGGAATTTAATCACTCTTCAACATAAGATATGTATAGGCCTTGGTATGTATGAAGTTGATAAACCATAGGGAATAACATGTGAATTGTTACGTAACACAAAAGTGAGTACAGAAAGTAGTATGAATGTAATACGTTGTATTTGTTTTAAACATATATCAAATTGTATGAATTATATGTTGAAGGGTGAATAGCGAAAGAAGACTGATGGTGCCTCGTAAAGGAAGAATTAGTAGAGGAAATCATGTGAATGTAATACGCTGCATTTATATTTCAATCCTAGAATATCATATGAATTGTATGTTGAAGGGCAAACAGAGGATACATGAATGCGCTAACGTAAAAGAAAAGCGAGTAAAAAACCATTTGAAAGTAGTATAACGTGTAGTAAAATTGTTACCATAAAAACTCTCCATGAAAAAAATACATATACGTGGCGAATTTCGCGGTGATCGGTTAAGCGGTTTTCGAGATTAACAGTTAGATATATACAAACATTCAAGTTATATGGATGATATGAATTGTTTGTAGAAGAGTGAGTGGAGAAAGACATGTTAAGGTGTTACCTAAAAGTGAGTAGAGTAAACACTGTGAATGTAACATGCAGTATTTCTATATCAAACATGCACAAAATTGTACGACTTATTTCTAGAAGAGTAAGTAGAGAAATAGTTATGAGTGTTACCCAAAAGTAAGTAGAGAAAACAGTATGAATATAATATGTAGCATTTCTATTTCAAACATACAGAAAATTGCATGACTTCTTTGTAGAAGAGTGAGTAGAGAAAGAGATGTGAATGTATCACCTAATAGTGAGAGGAGAAACCACTGTGAATGTAATGTGCAGCATCTCTATTTCAAACATACAGAAAATTGCATGACTTATTTGTAGAAGAGTGAGTAGAGAAAGAGATGTGAATGTATCACCTAATAGTGAGAGAAGAAACCACTGTGAATGTAATATGCAGCATCTCTATTTCAAACATACAGAAAATTGCATGCCTTATTTGTAGAAGAGTGAGTAGAGAAAGAAATGTGAATGTATCACGTAATAGTGAGAGGAGAAAACAGTGTGAATGTAATATCACTTGTGTTTCAAACATACAGAACATGGTTTGAGTTATTTTAAAAGTGGAGATAAAATGGTTTTGGTGCAAAATCATGTTTTTTATGGAAAATTGTTTATAGAAGACTGAGTAGAGAAAGGGATGTGAATGTGTTACCTAAAAGTGAGTAGAGAAAACACTGTGAATGTAATATGCATGTATACAAACAAATTAACCAAATCTTTAGAGTCGTTTCTGAAATACTGGGAATATATATAAAAGAATTGCACTGTAGAAGTGAGAATAAAAAATGTAATTTTTTATGTAAAATCGCGTTGTTTCGGGAATTACACCCATATAGATGAACTTAAAAAGCAAAACTGTATTTGAATACAAAATTTGATCGAAATCGTTAGAGCCGTTTCCAAGTTGCGCGGAATAAATAAATATATTTATATATATACAAGAATTGCTCGTTTAAATATATAAGATATGTTTCAGGTTTGACGGACCGGGCGACGATGTTCGGTGTGTTGCGGCTGGGCGGTGGTTGTGCGCTGGTTGATGGTTTCTCCCTGGTTTAGGTCGTATTTCTGACGGTCCCTCCTTAAGGAACCCAAGGGGGCTCGCGGCTTGTGGGAGGCTTGAACGGCATCGGATTCGTTGAAATTGGGGTCGTTAGGGACACCGTTCAAGCTTGCGTACGTCGTCTCCAGATCTGATTGCCCTTAGGTTTCTCCCTCATCCCTCCCCTTCATGATATGTACCATTACTTTTACCTTTTACGAAGGTCTGTTAGATCTGATGGTTGTAGGGGCCGATAAATACGAAGTCCGTTTAACATTAATAGCGTTTGTGATATACGAAATTGAAACTTATAGTGACGTCGGCCACAGCGCACAACAAAGGATGGTTGGGACCAAGCTAGCTCACATCACACACAAGGCGCGCAGCGTATCAAAGGCTCAAGATCAAGCGGCCCTACAGCACTCACGCGAGCAAACACATGACAGTAATCAGAGCGGCAGAGCCACAAAAGGTTTTCCAGATTTTTCGCGAAGCATCCGGCGGTCGGCGTATTTTTAGAAGTTCTAGAAAAGGTGAAATTCGAGAAAGGCCCTTGTTATGTCATCCTCGCTACATAACTGACGTATCTGTCGAATGTAATAATCTGGATTCAGATCGGACCGTTCATGTATAGACAATATACTCATTTTTCCTACTCAACAGATGGAAAAGAAGTGTCACCAATGGAAGGCTACAGCTATTGTTTGTAGACATGTGATAGTGCACCTCTAATTAAATTGTGGAATCTTATAGAGCAGACAAGTTTCAATGACATTGATGCAATAAAATCGTTACAAAACGTTCATCTGTACACATTAAGGTTTAGAATATTATTTCTGAAATAAGGTTGTTCAGGATCCCCATTGTTGTTCAACACACATTTGAATGAATAGATGGATAAATAACGTATCTGTCAGTGTCAGATTATAAAATTTATTAAAGAAACATCTGATGCATCTGTCATTGATCGTAAATGTAGATTTAAGATACAAATTATACCTGACATAAAGAAGCAAATTAAAAAAGAAAGGAAAAAAAAACAGATAAATTACCTCTGTTTAACTGAACACATTTAATCTGGCTTCACGCATTTTTGTCGGGGAATATCCCATGTTTAGTGTCTCTGGTCATCCAGGAAATTATACCAATCTGCTCATAAAGAATTTTTGTATTAGTTTAATTGCTCGCTGGTTCACCCATCTGCGCTTTCCACCAACCACAGAATGATCAGTCATTTTCTGCGCCCTCCTGTGTCCATGTAGGCAAACTATGGCATTCCTGATCTTCCTTCTCTTCCTAAGTTAACTATATAGGTCTCTTTACACCAGTTTTATTTGCTAGATATAGAGAAGGTTTAATATTGCAATCCGATTCCATGTTTCGGACTTCTGATGGCTGATGCCTATTAGTCTTCTTTTGGAATCTTTCAATATACTTTTACTTTCTGTACTATGTATGGTAAGTTGAGGAAGTATTGTATTCCACCCAAAAATTTGATGTTGAAACTTAACCGGAAATATATGTTTACAGGTCCCTGACTCAAAAAAAAATTAGAAAAAGGTCCATGTGTGTGTGTGTGTGTGTGTGTGTGTGTGTGTGTGTGTGTGTGTGTGTGTGTGTGTGTGTGTGCGCGCGCGCGCTCGCGCGTGTGTCAGTCTGGGAAAAGTTGGTATTTATGTTTAACATCTCATAAGGATGTAGATTTTGAAGAAAACTTCTCCATCCTAAACTACCTTTTACATGGAAAAGTTTTCGAAAAATTTGATTTTCTCGAAAATGACTAACGATTTTGATTAAAAGTCCATATGTTTAAGATATTTTTGCAACAAATGGAACGTTTTTTTTAATTTTCAGTCTATAGCTCACGTAGTCCTGTTTACTCTGGATGAATTTTGCATAACTGGTAAACCATAAGAGATAGATCAAATCTTACTATACGAAAATGCAATTTTGCTAAAACACACGTTATGTCTAAACGCATTTTTTCGTGGAGTGAACCATTTTGGAGATATTGCTTGTTATTTGTGTGAGATTTGGAAAAATTAAAAGTTTCGTCAAATGGAAGATCGTTATTTACTTTTTATATGTTAGCCGTGCAAAGAAAATGGAATTTGAAAGCTTGAAAAGATTAGACTGTCACTCAAAGCCTACTGTATTCTCCCCTTTCCCCTTATACCTACAAGAAAATCAGTAACAAGATAATTTCTGCATATGTTTATCTCAACTAACACGAAGGTAATATAGGTATAAGAGTTTGTAATAATGGTTAGTACAAGAGTAGAGAAAGTCATTTGAGTGCAACACATTAGATTTTGTCGTTTATTTCACACTTCTTTGCCAAACTGACCCATTGTCTATTAATCTCAAACCTCTTTCCAGTTGAACTAACTGCTCAAAAGTAAGGATAACCTCTTAGAAGTTGCCTTAGATTGTACTGCATCCATTTCTTTTCTACTGTGGTGCGAAACGAAGATGCACAGCATAACATCAAACGCACAGATGCTGTATTTGGAGAAATTCTGAACTGAGTCACTATGATCACCTGCGCCTGTCGATTACATCTTATAAACTTTTCTTAGTTTTGGTTTTAGCTTTGAAAGTAAACCTAAAAGATAGGTGGTGATTCTCAAATGTTATTCTCTGAATGTTCTTTATTATTTGAAGATTTTTTACTTTCTTCCTTGTTCAGCTCCTTTATAGTATGTACCAACATTACGCAGAAAATTGGTCATTTTTTGAGAGAAATCTAACATTGAAGTTTTGTAACCTGCAAATAAATATCATCGAGGTAAAAAAGCAATGATTCCTTAACAAATTTCCCCAGCTATTAAGGGCTTTCAAAATTTGTCCAATAACATTCGTAGACGTGGAAACATCCTTCTCAGCATACAAACTTATATTAACTGATAAACACGTGAACATTTGATGAAAATGATGTATATTTTCGAAATTATACAGCATACGTTTACATATTTTAGTGCATACAAACGAGGAGTGACGGACGCCTGGCTTGAGTTTCGTCATGTACATTTATTTGTCCATTGTTGAACAATTCATACCACTTTCTTAGCTTTCTTTTCTTAATTACTATATGACCATATACTTTCTTTATTTATATTTATATTGTATATTTATGTTGGTTTGAACTAACAAGCATGCAAAAAATCAAGTAAATGTCATCTCATAGTCGCCGGGACCTTGCATCATACAGTTCATCGTCGTTCTCCATGATCTAGGGGTAACATGCTAGTCTCTGGTTCCCAAGGTCGCGGATTCATTTTGGCATGAAAATCGTATGTATGACCGGGGTGATGTAAATTGCCTCCCAAATACGTAAATTGCTTCCATGTAGCTGGGTATTTCACATTTGTAAATCCGCCACTGAATGGATTTCGCTTTGGATTACTTCTTCACGGAAAATGACGACATGGATTTCTGTTGGTACTACTTCTTCGTTCGAAATGACGTCATGATGTGCGACTCTCTTCAAGACGTGTTCATAGATCATTCACTGTGTGATTGGTGTTCAGTCAAAATGGAGATTGAATCTACACTGAATGAAAAGGGTAAACAATTATACACCACTGATGGCTGGAGTTTTTAAGGGCTGTTTCTTTTAAATTTATACCAGTTTAAAGAATGACGTATATTTAACAACACTTTGTTTTATGTTTTTCACCACATTTTTAACCAAACCAGTGATTTGCATCTTGCATTACTGACAGTCCTAAGTCTGCAAATAGGAAGGAAAATTGTGGTTTATGATTATTAACCATTAACTACTCGTTTAAGAAGCCATTAAAACGGGAAAAACGGTATTTTTAATTTTGTGGCACATTCATGTCTGGCTCGAAACACTTCTGTTAACAGTGGCGGACTGCAAGTGATGGCAAAATACCCAGATGAATAGGGGAGGCAATTTACGGTATACAGTTCAAGTAAACAGGCGGCAATTTACGTTCTTTTTATACCTGGGGAGGCAATTTACCGACGCCGGTATGACCTCCTTCGGAAAGGAAATATGCCCGATGGTCCCGTGTTGTGGATTTACGATATATAAAAGAATCTCAATACTGATAAAGAAGTCTCTGAGGAAAAATAGACGGTCTTCATTCCCAGTATAGAACGCTGAGAAACAGAGCATTAAATAAAAAATAATCTCAGTTATTCAAGTAATTTTGAATTATCCCACAATGCACAACAACAACTTGTTCCGGTAGCACTGACAAAAAACACAGAAAAGATGTCGAGAAAACCATTCGATCTTGGATAAGGGGACTAAAGTGATCTGCGCAGTGGGAATTCCCAAATGGTCCTTACTTCTTGAATTATCCTTGTACTAAAGCTGGTATTTAACTTCTGTGTCTTCCAAAGATATAGTACAGAGAATTCTATTAAAATATTCCCACCCCAAAATGGATTTTCATGAAAACTATTTGATTATTTTTATTTCCTCAAAAAATGGCTAACGATTTTGATTTAAATACTACATATTCAACATAATTTTAACAAAAGCAAAATATGTGCATTGAATCTTTTTACTAGTCGTCTGTGAAGAATTATATTCATTTTGGATGTATTTTTCTGGCATAAGCCATTTCGGAGACATATATTGTTATTTCTTGAATTTTCGAGTACTTCATACACTATAAATTTTTTTTTAGAAAAAGACGCATGCGTGTGTGCGCACGCGGGCCTGTGGTTTAGTTTATGTGTGCGTGTGTAACTCACAAACAGAGGGCCAGATTGATACCAAACTTGGTATTTAAATTTAACATCTTCCAAAAATATGGCACAAAGGTTTTGTAGAAAATCCCCTCACCCAAATTACACTTTACGCCAAAAATTATTTGAAATTATTGATTTCCTTAAAAATGCATATAACAATTTTAATTAAAATGACATGTTTAAAATATAAAATGTATCTTACGTTTCTGGAATAAGCCTATGAAGTTTCCATAGGGAAGCATTTTTTATAATTCTGTATATTTCGTAAACGTTGAGACAGAAACGTACTGCACAAAAATGTATCTCTTTATAACACAGCATTTACTTGTAATACGTTAGTATGGTTTTGCACATTTTAATAGTTGGCGACGTTATTAAAAGTGCTGTTGCTATTCAGTTGCTTCTCGCGATATTCGCGATATCACGAGAACAATATGACATTTCAAGACCAACATAACATCCAGTTCTACTCATCTAATACTTACAACACAGTATGTAATGCAATTATATCTACAAATGTTGCAATTAGCATGATGTAGATAAGTAAAGTAGCTTTCTTAAAAATTCTTAAAAATAAGCGATAGTGTGTAGAGAAAGTCATATGGATGTAGCATCGGATTTTAAAATAATTATTGTCACTTCTGCCCGTTATATCTCTCTTGCAGCTAAAATAAAATTATAATGAAACTATTTCTGCAAACAGAAGTAACACAAAATACAAGAATGTGTTGAACTCACATTACTTTCTCCACTCTTATACTGTCTACTCTTACAAAGTCTTATTCCTCTATCTCCTTCTTGTTAGTCGAAATGAACATTTGCAGAAATTATCTTATTGCTTATTTCCTTGTAGGTACAAGGGAAATAGGGGAATACAGTACGCTTTAAGTGACAGTTAAATGTTTTAAACCTAGGCGCTATGTGAACGCTTTAACGTTCCGTTCTCTTTAGCATGCCCAAGAGATAAAAAAGTGAATAACGACCTTCCATTTGAGAAACGTATAAGTATTGCAAAACTCACACAAACAACAGGGAATATGTCCGAAATGGTTCACTCCAAAAAAAAAAAGTAGTAGTAGTAGTAGTAGTAGTAGTAGTAGTAGTAGTAGTAGTAGTAGTAGTAGTAGTAGTAGTAATAATAATACGAATAATACTAATACTAATACTAATACTAATACTAATACTAATACTAATACTAATACTAATACTAATACTAATACTAATACTAATACTAATACTAATACTAATACTAATACTAATACTAATACTAATACTAATACTAATACTAATACTAATACTAATACTAATACTAATACTAATACTAATACTAATACTAATACTAATACTAATACTAATACTAATACTAATACTAATACTAATACTAATACTAATACTAATACTAATACTAATACTAATACTAATACTAATACTAATACTAATACTAATACTAATACTAATACTAATACTAATACTAATACTAATACTAATACTAATACTAATACTAATACTAATACTAATACTAATACTAATACTAATACTAATACTAATACTAATACTAATACTAATACTAATACTAATACTAATACTAATACTAATACTAATACTAATACTAATACTAATACTAATACTAATACTAATACTAATACTAATACTAATACTAATACTAATACTAATACTAATACTAATACTAATACTAATACTAATACTAATACTAATACTAATACTAATACTAATACTAATACTAATACTAATACTAATACTAATACTAATACTAATACTAATACTAATACTAATACTAATACTAATACTAATACTACTACTACTACTACTACTACTACTACTACTACTACTACTACTACTACTACTACTACTACTACTACTACTACTACTACTACTACTACTACTACTACTACTACTACTACTACTACTACTACTACTACTACTACTACTACTACTACTACTACTACTACTACTACTACTACTACTACTACTACTACTACTACTACTACTACTACTACTACTACTACTACTACTACTACTACTACTACTACTACTACTACTACTACTACTACTACTACTACTACTACTACTACTACTACTACTACTACTACTACTACTACTACTACTACTACTACTACTACTACTACTACTACTACTACTACTACTACTACTACTACTACTACTACTACTACTACTACTACTACTACTACTACTACTACTACTACTACTACTACTACTACTACTACTACTACTACTACTACTACTACTACTACTACTACTACTACTACTACTACTACTACTACTACTACTACTACTACTACTACTACTACTACTACTACTACTACTACTACTACTACTACTACTACTACTACTACTACTACTACTACTACTACTACTACTACTACTACTACTACTACTACTACTACTACTACTACTACTACTACTACTACTACTACTACTACTACTACTACTACTACTACTACTACTACTACTACTACTACTACTACTACTACTACTACTACTACTACTACTACTACTACTACTACTACTACTACTACTACTACTACTACTACTACTACTACTACTACTACTACTACTACTACTACTACTACTACTACTACTACTACTACTACTACTACTACTACTACTACTACTACTACTACTACTACTACTACTACTACTACTACTACTACTACTACTACTACTACTACTACTACTACTACTACTACTACTACTACTACTACTACTACTACTACTACTACTACTACTACTACTACTACTACTACTACTACTACTACTACTACTACTACTACTACTACTACTACTACTACTACTACTACTACTACTACTACTACTACTACTACTACTACTACTACTACTACTACTACTACTACTACTACTACTACTACTACTACTACTACTACTACTACTACTACTACTACTACTACTACTACTACTACTACTACTACTACTACTACTACTACTACTACTACTACTACTACTACTACTACTACTACTACTACTACTACTACTACTACTACTACTACTACTACTACTACTACTACTACTACTACTACTACTACTACTACTACTACTACTACTACTACTACTACTACTACTACTACTACTACTACTACTACTACTACTACTACTACTACTACTACTACTACTACTACTACTACTACTACTACTACTACTACTACTACTACTACTACTACTACTACTACTACTACTACTACTACTACTACTACTACTACTACTACTACTACTACTACTACTACTACTACTACTACTACTACTACTACTACTACTACTACTACTACTACTACTACTACTACTACTACTACTACTACTACTACTACTACTACTACTACTACTACTACTACTACTACTACTACTACTACTACTACTACTACTACTACTACTACTACTACTACTACTACTACTACTACTACTACTACTACTACTACTACTACTACTACTACTACTACTACTACTACTACTACTACTACTACTACTACTACTACTACTACTACTACTACTACTACTACTACTACTACTACTACTACTACTACTACTACTACTACTACTACTACTACTACTACTACTACTACTACTACTACTACTACTACTACTACTACTACTACTACTACTACTACTACTACTACTACTACTACTACTACTACTACTACTACTACTACTACTACTACTACTACTACTACTACTACTACTACTACTACTACTACTACTACTACTACTACTACTACTACTACTACTACTACTACTACTACTACTACTACTACTACTACTACTACTACTACTACTACTACTACTACTACTACTACTACTACTACTACTACTACTACTACTACTACTACTACTACTACTACTACTACTACTACTACTACTACTACTACTACTACTACTACTACTACTACTACTACTACTACTACTACTACTACTACTACTACTACTACTACTACTACTACTACTACTACTACTACTACTACTACTACTACTACTACTACTACTACTACTACTACTACTACTACTACTACTACTACTACTACTACTACTACTACTACTACTACTACTACTACTACTACTACTACTACTACTACTACTACTACTACTACTACTACTACTACTACTACTACTACTACTACTACTACTACTACTACTACTACTACTACTACTACTACTACTACTACTACTACTACTACTACTACTACTACTACTACTACTACTACTACTACTACTACTACTACTACTACTACTACTACTACTACTACTACTACTACTACTACTACTACTACTACTACTACTACTACTACTACTACTACTACTACTACTACTACTACTACTACTACTACTACTACTACTACTACTACTACTACTACTACTACTACTACTACTACTACTACTACTACTACTACTACTACTACTACTACTACTACTACTACTACTACTACTACTACTACTACTACTACTACTACTACTACTACTACTACTACTACTACTACTACTACTACTACTACTACTACTACTACTACTACTACTACTACTACTACTACTACTACTACTACTACTACTACTACTACTACTACTACTACTACTACTACTACTACTACTACTACTACTACTACTACTACTACTACTACTACTACTACTACTACTACTACTACTACTACTACTACTACTACTACTACTACTACTACTACTACTACTACTACTACTACTACTACTACTACTACTACTACTACTACTACTACTACTACTACTACTACTACTACTACTACTACTACTACTACTACTACTACTACTACTACTACTACTACTACTACTACTACTACTACTACTACTACTACTACTACTACTACTACTACTACTACTACTACTACTACTACTACTACTACTACTACTACTACTACTACTACTACTACTACTACTACTACTACTACTACTACTACTACTACTACTACTACTACTACTACTACTACTACTACTACTACTACTACTACTACTACTACTACTACTACTACTACTACTACTACTACTACTACTACTACTACTACTACTACTACTACTACTACTACTACTACTACTACTACTACTACTACTACTACTACTACTACTACTACTACTACTACTACTACTACTACTACTACTACTACTACTACTACTACTACTACTACTACTACTACTACTACTACTACTACTACTACTACTACTACTACTACTACTACTACTACTACTACTACTACTACTACTACTACTACTACTACTACTACTACTACTACTACTACTACTACTACTACTACTACTACTACTACTACTACTACTACTACTACTACTACTACTACTACTACTACTACTACTACTACTACTACTACTACTACTACTACTACTACTACTACTACTACTACTACTACTACTACTACTACTACTACTACTACTACTACTACTACTACTACTACTACTACTACTACTACTACTACTACTACTACTACTACTACTACTACTACTACTACTACTACTACTACTACTACTACTACTACTACTACTACTACTACTACTACTACTACTACTACTACTACTACTACTACTACTACTACTACTACTACTACTACTACTACTACTACTACTACTACTACTACTACTACTACTACTACTACTACTACTACTACTACTACTACTACTACTACTACTACTACTACTACTACTACTACTACTACTACTACTACTACTACTACTACTACTACTACTACTACTACTACTACTACTACTACTACTACTACTACTACTACTACTACTACTACTACTACTACTACTACTACTACTACTACTACTACTACTACTACTACTACTACTACTACTACTACTACTACTACTACTACTACTACTACTACTACTACTACTACTACTACTACTACTACTACTACTACTACTACTACTACTACTACTACTACTACTACTACTACTACTACTACTACTACTACTACTACTACTACTACTACTACTACTACTACTACTACTACTACTACTACTACTACTACTACTACTACTACTACTACTACTACTACTACTACTACTACTACTACTACTACTACTACTACTACTACTACTACTACTACTACTACTACTACTACTACTACTACTACTACTACTACTACTACTACTACTACTACTACTACTACTACTACTACTACTACTACTACTACTACTACTACTACTACTACTACTACTACTACTACTACTACTACTACTACTACTACTACTACTACTACTACTACTACTACTACTACTACTACTACTACTACTACTACTACTACTACTACTACTACTACTACTACTACTACTACTACTACTACTACTACTACTACTACTACTACTACTACTACTACTACTACTACTACTACTACTACTACTACTACTACTACTACTACTACTACTACTACTACTACTACTACTACTACTACTACTACTACTACTACTACTACTACTACTACTACTACTACTACTACTACTACTACTACTACTACTACTACTACTACTACTACTACTACTACTACTACTACTACTACTACTACTACTACTACTACTACTACTACTACTACTACTACTACTACTACTACTACTACTACTACTACTACTACTACTACTACTACTACTACTACTACTACTACTACTACTACTACTACTACTACTACTACTACTACTACTACTACTACTACTACTACTACTACTACTACTACTACTACTACTACTACTACTACTACTACTACTACTACTACTACTACTACTACTACTACTACTACTACTACTACTACTACTACTACTACTACTACTACTACTACTACTACTACTACTACTACTACTACTACTACTACTACTACTACTACTACTACTACTACTACTACTACTACTACTACTACTACTACTACTACTACTACTACTACTACTACTACTACTACTACTACTACTACTACTACTACTACTACTACTACTACTACTACTACTACTACTACTACTACTACTACTACTACTACTACTACTACTACTACTACTACTACTACTACTACTACTACTACTACTACTACTACTACTACTACTACTACTACTACTACTACTACTACTACTACTACTACTACTACTACTACTACTACTACTACTACTACTACTACTACTACTACTACTACTACTACTACTACTACTACTACTACTACTACTACTACTACTACTACTACTACTACTACTACTACTACTACTACTACTACTACTACTACTACTACTACTACTACTACTACTACTACTACTACTACTACTACTACTACTACTACTACTACTACTACTACTACTACTAATAATAATAATAATAATAATAATAATAATAATAATAATAATAATAATAATTTGGGCAAAAATTGTACGTTTTAACGAGATCTACATATTCTGTGTAGTAAGATTTGGTCTATCTCTTACGTTTTACTAGTTATACAAAAGTCATCAAGAGTAAACAAGACTACGTGGGCTATAGCTAGAAAAGTCAAAGTACCTATATGTTTTAGTTTTCCATAAAAATATCTTAAACATGGCATTTAATCAAAACCGTTGTAACCCTTTTGACAAAATCAAAATTTTGGAAAAAATTTCCATGTAAAGGGTAGTTCTGGTGGTGGAAAACTATTTTTGAAATATATAAACATAGATATCAATATCGAAATGTTGGGTGGAATATAATACTTCCCTCCTTGTTGTAGTAGTAGAGAGAGTAAAAGGTACCTAAGATTTACAAGAACAATAAAAGAGCAATGTGAATGTAACAAAAACAGATTTTTCTAAAAAAAGAATGCAATATATGTTCTCTTTTACGACACTAGTAAATCTGTACATCATGTCATAAAACCATGATTAGATATCTAGGTTTTTTCTGCAAAATAGAGTATTTGGGATTTCTATTTGTAAATTTAATTAACCTCAACGAAATATAAGGATTACGCTGAGATTTTCCGTAAAAATGAATTAATTCTCAAAATAATTTATAGGCACTAATCCAGGAGTTTGTAACTTGATAAACACAACAAAAAGTTCCAAATTTTCATCTTGTGACGGAACAGAAGACAAATCTGTTTTGGTCACGCCCCCTCTATGTTTTACGCAGGTTTTGGCGCTAGTATGAACACGTAAGTTTTTTACTGGTGCGATCTGGCGATGACGGAGCGCTAAGGGTCAGGGGGAACCGCTCTGTCACAATCAGATTCAGATCTGGTGTGGGGGGGGGGGGGGTGCAAGGGCGTGGAAGTGCCGTCCCAGGAAAATAGAACCATGCAAGTGATCAAGTAGCCACCCTCGATAACCAAACAAAACAAAAAAAACAAGCCGATATTCCGTTTACAGGAGGCTTTGACCAAACTATTACAAACTTAGTTCTTCGTAATTTTTCACAGAATAACTGTTATATTTTTTTCTTTTAAGGATGAGTCATATAACTCTCTCTCTATCCACTCTTCTACAAATTGTACTTACAAACTGAGATGATTGTTTATAGAATTGATTTCATTACACATGTAGTTATAGGCATGCTCCATTTTACAATTAGACTGAAATTGTAGCCAAGCCATTCACTGCAGTAAAGTGGAACCAGCTCCTGTCACGTGATTTGCTTCACGTGAGGAAGATGTCTCTGTCATTGGCTAAAGATAGACATCAATCGATTCCTACCGGATGGAAGTGGAGTAGCAACGAACTCTACTCCGCCCAATGAAGGATGCGTCCTGCGTCCTGCGTCCCTTATTCGCTCTTCGATATGTGACTTGCTGCCCCAGGTAGTCTGGAGTCATTAGCCTTGTAAAAAGCATTCAAACTCAGTTATACATTAAAATAAGTACTGTTAGCAAAAGAATTAAACCTTTTGTTAAACGTGTACAAACTTTCTCATTTCTCTCTCCATGAAAGTCTAAGTTGTAGATATCACAAATAGTGTATATTTGGGTAGCTAAGAACCGTCACTGATTCCTCGTGTGAGTGACTTTACGTTTGTTATCGCGAGGCCTGACCGCTCTGCTCCCCAAAATCATCCCGAGCTCTGGGGCAAAATAAACACGCATGGTTTGTGTGTGGCACGTAAAGTTGGAAGTACTAACCAACCTGAAAACATATTACTCTTAATCACTAAAATTATCAGCCTGCAAATCAGGTAAATATTGATGTAATATTGCTCATCACCTGTATATCTTGTATACCTTAACTTCTGAAGTCCTGTTTATTTTGCATGACTTTTACCTATAGTAGTCCTTAATATATTGACAAAATGTTACTAAAAATTAGAACTCGTTAGAATATACACAATTTATGTCAAATGGTTATATTTTGGAGATGATATTTCCGAGATATTCCTTGCTATTGGTTTGAATTTTCCAAAACTTATATTTTTTTAAAGTAGGAAGTAATTTTATTTCCTCCTGATCGTGCAAAGAAAAGGAAATCTGATAACATCATATAGTGACCAACTCTTCAAGGATTTGACTGTCTCATAAGTCTGCTGTGTTTTTTAAATCCGTTTTATCTACAAGAAAATATTTAACCAAACCATTTCTACAAATAATTACCTAGATGCCCATAACTGAAATTCGGTCAAAATGTTAAAAATAATCCAAAACCAGTTTTTATGTACAACAAACACTTTCATACCTTATCTTCTATTACATAATATGCTTTTCCTCTCAGAAGCCTTTTAAGCATGCACATGTGACAATTTAAATACCTATGAGTAGATGGCCAAATGGCCTACATGTGCATCTAATCGCTTTTACTCAACTCTTATTGTTCTTACACTTTTGTGCATTAAATATGTTCTACCTGATGCAGTTTGTAACAACTCTTGTTCAAAGATTTAGCAGAAAATTAGAGATAATGAACTTTAAAAATTAGCGCACGGCTTTTTGCTATTCTTTTAAGTTGATCAAAATATAACATGGTTAATTCGAGCATTGAGAATAAATTAAAAACAATTTAAAAAAATATATTTACATGTTTAAAATATTTTAGGAGCCAAACCAGAATAGCGCATGGAACTATACGTAAGTTTTGTAAATTAATAGTTAAATAATAAAGAATTATATATTCCTTTTTCAAAATTAGAATCTAATGTAATGGTATCCTTAAAATAAAATAGGATTTGTAAGAATAGTTCTAGAAGAGTGAGTAGAGAAAGTCACGTGTATGTGAGAGTTCAGGCATTTGCACTATTGATTTGCTCGTGAATATAAAGGTTGTTTACGTCTGAGCTAGTGCACTATGCTCGGAGAACGCATGTAGAACTTTCCCCCATTTCATTTTACAAGGGAAACCCAACGCTAATTGAAAATTCCGAAAGAAGTCTTCTCCTTTATGGAGAAAGAAAATCGACAAGTCTGCATTACAGACTGAAATGACAGTCTCGTATGTCTACAAGGAATTGTGTTTGCTAACTCTTAAGAAGGCGCTGAGACCACCTGATTCATTCATTGTCAGGACGGCGCGGCTCGGCGGTGGAAAGAGTTTGATTTACTCTGCACAAAACGTAGACAAAGGCAATGTTTTACCAGCTAGAGCAATAACAGCGATCGATATAGTGGGTGGTGTGTGTGTTTTCTCTGCGGTTCGTCCCCACGATTTACATATTCTGACCGCCACGCTCCTTATGGAGAAGCTACCGAATAACCATAAAAATAAAGTGTGCTTTCCATCGACACAGCGATGAAATACGGCGAGCGGAATCGCGCTCGTTTCCAAAACTTGGCTTTTGTGAAAACACTTCGTTCCTTCTCTAGATGGAAACTTTTTCTTACAGCTCTATAAGACGCTATTTCTGTAAGTGGTGTCGATTCTAATAATTACACTGAGTTGATGGTTATGCCGACAGGGTTATCAACCTGAAAGCATAATTTTGTCAGCCAGATAGCAAAGTAGACTAACTCTTCTTTATATGAGACACTAAAACTTACAAGGCGAATTTATTACTCTGAAATCTTTATTCGGTTATAGAAAAAATTGATAGGCTACATTCACATGTCTTTATCTACCCACTATTCTTTATAAGGGGTAAATCAACTAAAACTTCCATCCCAAATATTTCTGAAATGAAAATAGAAATTGAAAAAAGAACCTTTAGTAAGCATGAACGTCAAAATTGTAACGCAAGGGAAAAAAGAGAAGAGAAGAAACACAATTTACAAACTTAAGTTGTAAAACTAATGTACTTTTTAAAGAGGTTTGGACGTCAGACTTATCCTGCTTGTCAATCTAAATGCATTTAACGGAAGAGTTCTAAGATGACATGAAATAAAATTTATATGTTTCATTAATAATTATTCGGAACTATGTGACGCCGGCAGCGGCAGCGCGTTAGACACTCCAAGGCCAAGTTACCTCGCACCACTGCGAATACGTGGTCCGACGACAGTAGGGAGGTGAGAACAAAGATGACCATGAGCCTGGCACAACAAAGCGTTTCCAAATTGATCGCGAATTTTCTACTGCCGGCTTGTTTGTGAGAGGTTCGAGAAAATTTTAACTTCAAGAAAAATCCGTTTTACGTCATTCTCATCTATATAAGCGCGTGCGGTGATGAGAGAAGATAGTTGTTCTTGTAATGGAGCCGTGATGTTGAACGAGACAGCTGTTAGCAGATTGTGTGTGTGTGCGCGCGCGAGTGTGCGTGTGGGTGTACAATCATCGTTGAGAGAAATGTAAGTGTGTGTCGATAGATAGTTTTGGGACATTTAATCGCCGCGTTGGAGTTGTTGTGTGAAGCAGTTTTAGTGAGTGCGATCGTCGAAGCCAGCTGTTATACAGAGACAACTGATAGAAAAGTATAGGTGAAGGTTACGATATGGCAGAACAGCTCTGAGTTGTAAGGTCACAAAGAACTGTAAATTGTGTTAACGATAAAAGATAACTGTGTTTTGTTCTTCAATTTTAGAAAATAAATAAGGTGAAAGCAAAAGTAATTAGAAATTGTAATCTGTCACACCGCATTACACCTATTTTTACTTTCTCAATCGCGTCCATAACAGGTAGAGAAAAAAATCTAAGATTTCACTAGAAAAACGCGTTTTGAGATAGTTTCAAATTAAGAAAGCATTTTTAGAAAAAGGTCCTGTGTACATACCTCTGTGTCCGTCCGTCCGTGTGGTGAACAGAAAAACCTACAAACGAAAAATTTGCTAAATACCAAACTTGCTGTTTAAGTTCAGCTTCTTCCAAATATTCAGTAGGGTGATTTTGAACAAAATCCACCCCCTGCCCCAGCTCAAACTATTTTCCATGTGGAAAATTTTACCAAATTGCGATTTTCTCTAAAATAATTGCAGACGCAGTTCATTATATGGTTAAAGCACGATATTTATGCCTCACAGCAGAAGACCCAGTCATATAAGAAAATAGAAGTTACAGCCCTGAGAGAACAAGAGATAAGAGGAAAATATCAACAAGCAATACGGAGAGAATGTGAGAATCGAGCAGAGAAATTGAAAGAAGATATTGAGACATCTTTGGGAGAAATTAAAGAGATCTTCCAAACAGTAAGCCAGGAAACCCTGGGTTATGGACAGAAAACCAATAAAAAGGATTGGTTCGATAATGACTGTGCCCAAGCGTTAGTAGAAAGAAATGAAGCAGTAAAATATATTTAAGTCAACCAACAAGGACTAAACATATCATATGCCAAGAAAAACGTAGAGAGGCCAATAACATATGTAAGAGGAAGAAGAGAGAACTGTGGAATAAAAACCTAATAGAAATGGAAAATAAATTTAAAGAAAATAACCTTAGGGCAGCCTTTAAGGAGGTCAGTTTCCATGTGGAAGGATATGTCCCAGGAACTGATCTAATTTGGAAAGGAAATAAAATTGTCGGGACACCTGAAGGCATTTTGGATGTTTGGAAAGAATATTTCATTAAGCTGTTGAGGGCAAAAGATACCCAGACAGATGAAGATCAATATTCGAATAAGTAATAGAAGATACCTTAGACCCACCTGACAGATTAGATGTGGCTATAGTAATCAATGCATTAAAGAATAATAAAGCCCCCGGCATAGATAGGATCCAGCCGAATTAATTAATATACAATCTTATAAAGAAGATTTGGCAAGAACAAAAGGTACGTCAGGAATGAAATACAGGACTGATGTGCCCAATATACAAAAAAGGGGACAAACTAAAATACCAAAATTACAGAAGCATAACACTTCTTTGTACAGTATATAAGATATTTATTTACCTATATACTCCGGAAAAAAATGGAAAGGCACTACGAAAACACCATAGATGAATACCAAACAGGATTTTGCACAGGCAGATAAGAATATATCAGATATACACAGTGAAAGGAATAGAAGAGAAATTCATGAAAATGGTATAGATTTGTACTATTTATTTACAGATATTCAAACGGCTTATTACAGTATTAATAGATACACCCTATATAAAATCATGGCAGACCAAGGAATACACGCAAAGTTAATACGACTGGTTAAAATGACTATGTCGGATACAAACGCATGTGTGAAGATAGCTGGTGGAATGACAAATGCCTTTAAAATGGATATAGGGCTGAAACAGGGTGACGGTTTGGCACCAGTTCTCTTCAGTTTAGTTTTAGAATGTGTGGTATAACAAACTGAGGTAGATTTGAAAAATACAGTGTTATATAGAAGTACCCAGATTGTTGGATATGCGGATGAGCTTGATATAGTGGGCAGATCCATTAAAGCAATAGGGGAAGTATTCAAAGATTTGGAAGGGGGAGCGGAAAAAGTCGGACTTAGATTAACGTAGAGAAAACAAAATTTATGACACAAACAAGAAAACATGGAACCAACACACCTGCACCTGACTCAGAGTTAAATAAGTTTGGGAAAGTAGAACATTTTAAATACCTAGACAACATAATAACAAGTGACAATGATGAGTTAACAGAGATACAAACCCGGATCAGTACTGCATATTTTGCACTGGGGAAAATAATGAAATCTAAAGATGTACACCAGAAAACTAGAAATAAAATATATCAAACTATAATCAGGAACATTGTGAGTTATGGATGTGAAACCTGGACCCTATCAAAGAGAACTGAAAGAATGCTTGGTGTATTTGAACGGAAAGTACTCACATAATGGAGTGTGGAGAAGCAGATAGGTATAACTATGAGCTGTACTGGTAAGGTTAGGAGAGGTTTCTTGGGGAATAGTTAACCTTCAAGGTTTTTTTCTCATCCGTACCATCCTGCTTCGTCACGAGTCCACAGATGGAGTAGTGCAGGACAACTGTATTTCCGCCTTTCTGACGAGCAGATGGTATTACGGTGCCATTTGTCTATCTGCTTACATTGTCTGTGGATAGATGGCACAGCATTCCCTATTACCATATATTTTTCATTTATACTATTGTATGAACCTTAAAGTGGAACTTTGGGTGCTGGTATTGAATATCCAATCCTATATTTACCTTGGTGACTCAGGAAAGCCCGATAAAAGCCCAGTCAGTTTAGTCGACTCACGGGATTTGAATCCGATACCTCCCGAACGCCTCGCTCGGTAAATAACATACTGTGACTTTGGTGGGTGTAAAGTAAAGAAGACAGATGTAGTCGAGATAAAGAAACACTTTTATTTCCGTAAACAGTAACTTTGTACCCTCGTTGCAACAGCAAGAAAGTCTTTACCGATTCACCAACAGCACGGCTCCGAATTAGTGACACAAGAACTGTCCCTTCTCCGTCGGCACGACTCCTCAACGCTTCACATACGTCTGTCTTCTGTCTCCCCTTCTCACACTTTACCGCTATTTATATCTCCCAGGCACTCTTCTGGAAGCTTCAGGAACGTTCAGTTATTGCGGTGAAATACAAAGCAGACGATTCCAGAAGTCTCTATCCTTTTCTCTCTTTCGGCAAGCGCCCCAACAATGCGGCCATTCTCTGTCTCTTTCCTTCGGCTCCTTTGCGGTAGTGCCGACAATAATGCGATGGGTGACACTGCTGTTGTCGGCAATTAGATGCGGCGGGCGCGGTGACAATACTATAACTTATCTTATAATATGGGAACTAGGTTAAGTATTCCGCTTGTTACATCGCAATAGAGCAATTATGTTCCAAGAAACTGTAACTTGGTTTTTATGCTTTTTTTTCGTGACTGGAAATGCTGCTTAATTTCCAGCGCAATTGATAACAGCGAAAATAATACAAAGAACAACTTTGGTCGTATTTTGATAGAACCATCATCTCGCGTGACACTGCAGTTAATCACTTGATTTTTAATGACGGACGTGTGTTTTGTTGCATATCCAGTGCAAACCTCACGTTACAGTTATTAGGGATCTAACTGACCTATTGCGATGCAACAAACGCCATTTTTAATATATTTTTCCTGTTATGAAGTAGTAAAATGTAATACGATATTTATGTTTAAAAATTCGGATGCCTTGCGTTCACATTACTTATTTTATTCACTCTTCTAAAAACTATTTTTACTAAAACTTATTATTCTAGCTATTTCTTATTAATCCAGGTAAGCTTTCAATTCACATTTACACATTTCATTGCACGATAGAGCGGGTAAAACGATGGTCACATTCTTAAAGAATGTGTCGCCATGTGATGGCTTTGAAATTCCATATTCTTTGAATGACCACGAGGGGAAAAAAAAGACAAGGAAAAACGATTTACTCTTTTGAGAGTATACATATTTCAAAACTTAAATCAATAACAAGAAATTTGTTGGAAATGGTCAGTTGTGCAAAAAGTAAATAAATAAAATAAAAAATAAAAAACCTCACTTGACAAATTGTGAATTTTAACGACATCTACATTTTTTGTGGAATAATATTTTGTGTATCCCTTACAGTTAACCAGTTATACAAATTATTTAATGTATTTCAGAGGCTTATGCCAGAAGAATTCAAGATTCATGTATTTAATTTGGTATGAAAATATCTTAAACATATAGTATTTTAATCAAAATCACTACAGAGATTTTTTTAGAAAATCAATATTTAAAAAAAAACGCTCCATGTAAAGATTAGTTTGTGGTTGAAGGATGTTCTTGAAAAGCTTCGTGTCACATCCTTGAAAGATGGAAATGGAGATGGAGTTTAGTATTTAGTATAACTTGGAAACGGCTCTAACGATTTGGATCAAATTTTGTATTCAGATAGGGTTTTGCTTTTTAAGTTCATCTATATAGGTGTAATTCCCGAAAAAACGCGATTTTGCATAAAAAATAACATTTTTTTATTCCCTGCGCAATTCTTGTATATATATTCCCGGTATTTCAGAAACGACTCTAAAGATTTGATTAAATTTTTGTATACATACCTATTACCTTCACAGTGTTTTCTCTACTCACTTTTAGGTAACACATTCACATCTCTTTCTCTACTCACTCTTCTATAAACAATTTTTCATAAAAAACGTGATTTTGCACCAAGAAACATTTTTATTCGCACTTTTAAAATAAGTCATACCATGTTCTATATGTTTGAAATATAAATGCTATTACATTTACACTGTTTCTTCCTCTCACTTTTAGGTAACACATTCAAATCTCTTTCTCTACTCACTCTTCTACAAATAAGTCATGCAATTTTCTGTATGTTTGAAATAGAGATACTACATATTAAATTCACAGTGGTTTCTCTACTTACTTTTAGCTATCACATTCACATCTCTTTCTCTATTATATTCATACTATTTTCTCTACTCACTTTTAGGTAAGACATTCACATCTCTCTCTACTCACTCTTCTACAAATAAGACATAAAATTTCGTGCATGTTTGAAATAGAAATGCTACCTATTACATGCACACTGTTTTCTCTACTTGCTTTTGAGAAACACATTCATAATTGTTTCTCTACTCACTCTTCTAGAAATAAGTCATACAATTTTGTGCATGTGTGAAATAAAAATGCTGCATATTACATTCACACTGTTTACTATACTCACTTTTATTTAACACATTCACATCTCTTTCTCCACTCACTCTTCTACAAACAATTCATATCATCTATACAACTTGGTTGTTTATATATATCCAACTGTTAAGCTCGAAAACCGCTTAACCGATCACCGCGAATTTCTGCACGTATATGTATTTTTTATGGGGACATTT
Source organism: Tenodera sinensis (assembly GCA_030765045.1). Classification (NCBI taxonomy): domain Eukaryota; kingdom Metazoa; phylum Arthropoda; class Insecta; order Mantodea; family Mantidae; genus Tenodera; species Tenodera sinensis. Next base: position 331,113,953 of record CM060964.1, read on the forward strand.
TTATGGCAACAATTTTACTACATAATACATTACTTTCAAATGGTTTTCTACTCGCATTTCTTTTACGTAGCACATTCACTTATCCTCTGTTTGCCCTTCAACATACAATTACTATAATATTCTATGATTGAAATATAAATGCAACGTATTACATTCACACGACTTCCTCTACTAATTCTTCTTTTACGAGGCACCATCAGTCTTCTTTCGCTATTCGCCCTTCAACATATAATTCATACAATTTGATATGTTTGAAAAAGAAATACAATGTATTACATTCATACTATTTTCTCTACTCACTTCTGTTTTACGTAACAATTCACATGTTATTCCCTATCTTTTATCAACTTCATACATACCAACGCCTATACATATATGTTGAAGAGTGGGTAAATTCCAAAACAGGTTGACCGATCGCCATGAAAAGTGACATATCTAATTGTTTTCATGGCGAAGGTTTTTATGCAATCCATTTTACCACCGAACGTATTATGTTCACATTTTTCTCTACTCCCTTTTCATTTACCTCACATACTACTTCCTTTTCTACAAACAATCCATACATTTTTCCATACACTTGAAATATAAGTGCAACGTATAACATTAACACGGTTTTTCTACTCATTTTTATTTTACTAAACACAATCACATTTCTTTCATTACTCCCGCTTCGGCAAAGAATTACGAACAATTCATACAATTTTCTACATGATTGAAACAGAAATGCGTAGTACATTCACATTGCTTTATCAACCAGCTTTTCTTCCTGTAGTATTTGTTATTGTTCAACAGTGCTTTTGCTTAGTGTTACTCCGGTGTTTTCATAAAAAATAAAGAAATACGAGAGTTAAAAAAAAGTAAAGTAATCACAATTGATGTCAGGAGTGCGCCGAAAAGCGTTGATGAAACAAATGTTAGCCAAGATTTACATAATGGGAAATTAAATTAATTCTGGAATGCGACAGAGGAAACAAATATGAAAACCGAATTGGAAAAATGTAAACTACGGATTAGAAAATATAGGAACAAAAATGGACAAAATGGAAATAAAAATGGAAGGCAAATTGAAAATGTAAACTCCGAAACAGAAAAGAAGAAGACGGGAATGTCTAATATGAAGATAGATCTATTGGAGAATACTAACGAGCATCTGGCCAGAGTAACAGAAGCCATGGAAGAACTCGACGGAAAGATGAAGGACCTTGGCGAACGTGTTAACGCCCTGGAGTCAATAGCAGCAGCAAGGAACTGAACTCCATAATGGAACAAATGCTCAACGAAAACGTCAAACTGGGTGGATATGTATGGGGGAGGTCTGCGTTCAGCAGTAGATGTTTTACCACTGAAATGATGGTGTTTATGAAATATTTGTATCTCGGAAATGACTCCTCTCAATTGCGACTAAAATTGTTATTTAGTTAACGTTTTGACTTTCAGTTTATCTAAATAAGTATCTTCTCCCACAAAAAACAAGATTTCACAAAAACAGAGGCGAAAAACGCCGAGCGAAGCTCGGTCGCCCAGGTACTAAACTTTAATATACTACGGTACGCAGTTGGACACTCAAGCCCACCGGGGGTTCAGCAGCAACGCCGCACTGAAGACGATGCACATCAAAGACAGGACACTCTGAAACTATGTGCTCAACTGTGAGAATGCTTGCATCTAGATTGGGGATCCTTTGCAACGAGGTATGAATGATTATACGCAATATATCCAATACGTAGTTTTGTGAGAAGTATCTCCTTAGGACGAATTAGGTTTTTCGCTCAGTAATTGAAACTATTACGATGTTTAATTTGATTTTGGATGTGTAATTCTAGTGTAACTTCCACTGCTTACATGTTTCATACTTGTGGAAACTGTTGAAGTCGTGATGGGGAACGTTGAATTTAACCAGGCTTGGAGGGCGGAATGCTGCTTCTTTAGTTACTTCCATCAGCTTTCTCATTTCCGGATATTCCTACGTGAGATGGTATCCATGCCAACACCACACGTTTATTACATTTTTGCTTACTATACACCAGTAAAATTGTGTGCACTAAAGAGTTCCTGGGTGACACTTGTTTAAGAGCAAGAATTGCGCTCATAGAATCCGTGAAGATAATGTAGCAATGGTGTTTAGTTTTCATTATGTATTCCAGGAAAAATCTGGCGAAAAGCTCACAAGAGAATGCAGTGAGGTGATCCGGAACACTAGGAAATTATACGCTCACAATGTGTATAATAGTTTTATAGAAATCGTTAGCGCGTTATTGAGAAAACAAAACATTCGGAAAATTACACACCTAAAAGGTTATTAGGATGAGGGAATGTTTTTAGAAAATCTGTGTCGCATCTTTGGAAGATGTTGGACTTGAGAATCAAGTTTAGTATTTATACGAATTTTATTTGACTTATTCTGTTCATAGGCACACGTGTGCGCTTGATTTTGGAATCAGGGAACCTCAAAATATCTGATGGCGATGAAATTTTGGTATGGAATTTTTGAGTGGAATGTAACACTTTCTCTAACTACTAGATACGTATAGAGAAATTAAATTAGATGGAAGAAATTAGGTATCACACTACCGAACTGAAGTCCTGTAGAGGAGTTATTCAAACAGATGACACAGAAAAATGATTGCGCAACTAAGGTCATTTGCAAGTATGTCTTAATGAATCATTGTTACAACAAGCAACGTTCCCGATATGCCCTAAGTGTTAAAAGGACATTAAATAAGCCAAAGATAAATAAAGCTATAAATAAATGCCCAAATAAATGCCTAAATAAATGCCCAAATAAATGCTCAAATGAGTGCCCATCTGAATGTCCAAATGAATGAACGAGTGAACGAGTAAATGAATGAATGAGTGGATGAATGAATGAATGGGTGAATGGGTGAATGGGTGAATGGGTGAATGGGTGAATGGGAGAATGGGTGAATGGATGAATGGGTGAATGGGTGAATGGGTGAATGGGTGAGTGGGTGAGTGGGTGAATGGGTGAATGGGTGAATGGGTGAATGGGTGAATGGGTGAATGGATGAATGGATGAATGGATGAATGGATGAATGGATGAATGGATGAATAAATGAATAAATGAATAAATGAATAAATAAATAAATACATAAATAAAATAGTTGTAATAAATAATTTCTTTCTCTCCGAACTGACACAGTAAAATATTTGGAATCTGCGTTAAAGCGTTTCCTGAATTCTTTCCCAGGTTTCTGTTTACTCTGCAATGAAGTTTGCGGCGACGTGGGATATCTTTGCTGCACTTAAAGTTTTTACAGAAATATTTATATTCATCAAAACCTCTTGAGATCTCTGAAACATTAACATGTCGCGTTTTCTGGTAACTATTTCCTCTCTTTTCTCCATAATTCTAAAATGTGTATAATGCTGTTTTAGTAGTAAATAAATTCACACCGCTTTTTAATACATATAACAACATTGAAATAAAAAAGCACAGATAACAGAAGTACCTAATTAGAGTTATCTGATCCCTAGCCCAAATATAAACACTCCAAAGAATACCAAGGGGATAGATGGTAAAGCAATGAATATACAATAACATTCCAAAATGTACTTACAATTTCTTATGGGTGTAATCCACAAGGTTTATGCCTAGGTATGACGGAAGTCAGACTTGACAACACTTTCTATATCTTAGGTCAAATTTTGAATATTTATGCGTCACATAAAAAATCCTGCATGCTTAAACGACAAAAATAACGGCGCGACTATGCATCCCGAGCAACCTGAGAATCCACTTAGACAAAAGTGTAGACAAGACCACACTAGGAAGTGGGATTTGCAAAACGTAAAGTATAATTCAAAAGTTCATTAAGTTACCAAAATATGTTATTCACGAATTCCTAATGAGCACAAGAATTTTCCATACCTCTTGGACTATTTTAAAGGTTATGCTATATTCAAGTAAACATTGATTATTTACTATACATATCTAGAATCACACAACTCTGTTTAATGCGAGATTAAGACAATTAAGTAAAGCTGAATATCCTTCTGAATATCTTTTGTCAGTTGGAACATGAAACTGTAAATAAATTATAACATAATACCTAATTCATTTGTCTTCATATCTGAGTATTACATATAAAATACTTCTACTGTGTAATAAAAATAACTCAGTTTAAATACTTCTTCCTATTATAACAATTTATAGAACTTACATGAACAGCCCAGCGTATCTTGTTAAACCATACTATCATCATGACATACCTGTAACAAAAGCAAAGTAATATTAATAAAGCGCCAGTTAATTAACATTAATAAGAATAAAAGACACCAGACTTTGTTCATATATACATTATTTAGTTTATGTTTTCTGTACAACTTATACAGGTCAAAGTTATATTTTTGTCTTTTCAAATAATGATAAATAGCTATAAAAATGTTTTCGTCTGGACAATTCGTTCAGGATAAACAAAAGAACAGTGACGTATCATTTCAAAATGTATGATCAAATTTAACGAACATCTTATGTGTTGTAGCGATGGCATTCCGCAATGGCTGAAGCAGAATTCTGCTATGCCGCTTTCATCCAGTTGAATTCCATTCATATCTAACTCTAGCCAATCAGGGACAGCACGGGGAGCAAATCACGTGACAGGAGCTAGTTACGTTTTACTACTGTGAATATTTTAGCTGGGATGTCAGTCTAACTATAAAATTCACTACGCACAGTAATTAGACGAATATTTGTATTCCGCCCAAAGTTAGATATCGAGGTTTCACCGCAGTTACGTTTTGAGGTCCCTTGAACCCATAAAACCATGTTTAGAAAAAGAAAGTGTGTGTGTGTGTGTGTGTGTGTGTGGGTGTGTGTGTGTGTGTGTGTGTGTGTGTGTGTGTGTGTGTGTGTGTGTGTGGGTGGGTGGGAGGGTGGATGGATGTCTGAGTGAACTGTGTAACTCAAAACAAAAAGTCGGTTAAAGACAAAACTTTGTATTTAACTTCAGCACCTTCTAACGATGTGACACGGACATTAGCAAGAAACTTCCCCACCCAAAATTACGCCTTATATGGAACGTTTTTCGAAAATTTTGTTTTCTCAAAAATGAATGAAAGATTTTTATTTAAGTGCCATCTGTTTAGACATTTTAATGACAAATTAAACGCATATCTTTAAATTTTCCGGGAATATTTTCTCAAATGCTTTTCATTCCGTTATGACTTTTGTATAACTCATAGATCATAAGAGATACACCAAATATTACTACATAAAAATGCACATCTTGTTAAATCACACAATTTATGTCAAAAACATTTTTGGACAAATATTAATTGATACTGCTTTTAATTTTTATATACTTATACTTTTCTCAAATGGGAAGCCGTTATTTCCTTTTTTGTCCTAGTTGTGTAAATATAACAGAATTTCAAAGCTATCACATAGCGACCGGATCTTAACAATTCGTCTATCACGCAAGTTTACTGCATTTTCCCATTTTCATCCTATCTAGATGGAAATATCTAATAAAACCATTTCTACACATTTCTATCTCAATTAAAATGAAGTAGATATAAGAATAGGCGTTTGTAAGAATGGTTTGTACAAGAGTGAGTAGAGGAAGTGTCGTGAGAGCAACATATCAGAACTTTTTCCCATTGTAATGCTGTAAGGAAGGAAACAATAGGAGGTTTTCAACTTTAAACAATATTTCGCTGAGTGTGGAAAGGTCCGAGACGTGACTGAAGCTGCACCAACCGAGAACACAGTTTTCAAGCAAATGTTTCCTTTGTACATTTAAGACAGTTACGATCGAATCTGCATGCAAGAGAAACGAAAACCACTTAAACAAGAGAAGTTTCTCAGGATCGAAGCAAGTTACAGAAGGAATTTCTACACAACATAAAACTAAACGGGCATTCCAAGCAAAACGACACAAGAGATGAGATCAGTTGACGTTCTCAAACCGTGGGCCGCAAACCTCTTCCACTCGTCGATTTATTTTATTGTTTTTACTTTCTCTACTGGTAAGTAGAGGAAGTATTGTATTCCACCCAAAAATTCGATGTCGAGATTTCACCGGAAATATATGTTTTGAGTGCCCCTGAATGCAAAAAAAGCATTTTTAGAAAAAGGTCCGTGTGTGTGTCTGTGTGTCAGTCTGTGGAGAGCATAATTCAAAAACGAAAAGTAGGTTAAAAACCAAAGTTGGTATTTAAGTTAAATGTCTTTCAAGGATGCGACACGAAGGTTTTGAAGAAAATAGCCCCACCCTAAACTACCTTTTGTATGGAAAATTTTCGAAAAGTTCGATTTTGTCAAAAATGGCTGTAACGATTATGATTAAAATATGTTTAACATATTTTTAGAAATGTATATTTTGAATTTTCTGTCCTTAGCCCATGTAATCCTGTTTACTCTTGATGATTTTCCCATAACTGGTAAACCATAAGAGATAGACCAAATCTTACTGTACAACAATGTAGATAATTTATTCAATATTCATTTTCTTTCTGAGATATTGCTTGTTATTACTTTCAAGCTCTTGTACTTTTATTTAATTGGAATCGTTATACTCTTCTTTTTTTTTTCTTTTTTTTTTTCTTTCTTCTTTTCATCGCAAGTGCTTGTTACCACGATGCAAACGCTTGAATGCGGTTTTCTCAAGATATAACTACGAAATTGTTGATTACACTCAATTTACAAATGTAAAAATCTGTAGTAAGGCAATTAAAGATATATTTTAGGTACTGTTCATCAGTGCATTAAAATTCGAGGGAATATCATCCAACCAAATGCGTAAGACTGTTTCATTTTAAGTTTAATTTTATTTTATTTATGTTTTGGCCATGTAAAGAGAATGAAATTTTAAAGCCATTACATAGACTATCACTTAAAACCTGCTGTATTTCCATATTCCCCTTGTACCTACAAGAATATTAGCAGGAATATGTTTATCTGGGTTAACATGAACTGGAAAGAGGAGTAAGCGTTTTTAGGAATAGTTTGTACAAGAGGTATCCTTGATACTGAACTTAATCACGAAGTATGATATTTAACCGAAGTTTTTGATGTATGCTGTTTACAGATATGACCAAATAGACACAGACTTTTTTGTAAAAAAACAAAACTTTTATTTTCGGTAAAATCTCGGTAGGTATCTAATTTTTGGGTGGAACACAATAGTTCATCTAGATACTGTACGTTGTAGAGAAAGTAAAATTTATAGAAGTATTAAACTTGGTTTATGTGTCTGTGAAATCATCTTCAATTTGAATGCGTTTTGTATAACTCGGAAACTATAAGACTATACAAAAACTTACTACATGAAAATAGATATTCTTTGATATTGGCATGCTTTCCATCAGCTTGCACATTTTTGAAGTGCTGTTGCCATTCATTTGTCTTTGACTATGCCATTGAAAGACTGGAATTTTTTGTTTATCACTTCAACCCCTTGTAGTTACAACAAAAGGTCCAATAAAACTATTTCTGCCAGATTCTGTCTCAATTAACATTAAGTAGATTATTATGTTTATCAGGAAGTGGACGAGATTTGGACATGAAGACTTATTTTATTTCTGGAAACCTCCAGAAGGAATGTGCAAAGGCAAGGAAAAGGTCACTAGATACGAAATGGCAGGCTTAGACATATAAGCGGATGCCCACCCCCACAGGCGTCTTCCCATGGGTGGGCCTCTGAGCGTTAGGGCAACACCTAACCCCAGGGCAGTTCCTCAAAGCAAATTCCACTGCCACACTTATCGCACGCCTGCCGCTCGCCTGATCCTTCCACTTTGAAAGATGCCAGAAAAATGAAATGACTAGAAAATCCGTGGTCTTATATAAATCAATGCAGCATTCGCCTACTTCCCAATCAAAAGCGCGAAAAACCCCAAGGTCATAGTGTCCGATCTAACAGCAATCGAAATCGGAGCTTCCCGAATATAAACCTCGCACGCTACCGCCAAGCCATCTCGCTCAGTAACATGAAGTAGATAGAAAGATAAGCTTTTGCAGTAATAATGTATATAATAATAGGTAGAAACCGCCATATGCAAAACTGCAAAATTGTGAAGGTTTTGAGCGATAGTCAAATCTTTTAAACCTTTGAAATTCCGCTCTCTTTGCACGGCTTACATACAAAAAATCTGATGTGTTGCACTCACATGACTTTCTCTACTCCTGTACTAACCATTCTTACAAACTCTTATTTTTCTATCTTCTTCGTGTAAATTGAAATAAACATTTACAGAAATTATCTTATTTTTCGTTTTCTTGCACGTGCAACGGAAATATGGGAATACAGTAGGCTTTGAACGATAGTCAAATCTTTTAAAGCTTTCAAATTCCGTTCTCTTTGCATGGTTATCATATAAAAAATTGAATAGCGATATTACGTTTGACAGAAGCTTGAATTTCTACAAAACTTACACAAATAAAGGGGAATATCTCCGAAATGGTTCACTCTACAAAAAACTAATTGGGACATAAATTGTATGTTTTTACGAGATCTACATTTTTTGTCCAGTAAGATTTTGTCTATCTCTTACGGTTTACGAGTTATTCAAGTCATCCAGGATAAACAGGACTTCATGGGCTATAGCTAGAAAATTAAAGATATACATTTCATTTTTCATAAAAATATCTCAAGCATATGGCATTTTAATCAAAATCGTTTGAGCCATTTTAAACAAAATCAAAATTTTCGAAAAATATTCCAAGTAAAGAGTATTTGGGGTGGAGGAATTTTCTTCAAAATCTTCGTGTCGCATCCTAGAAAGACATTAAACTTAAATACCAACTTTGGTTTTTAACAGCCTTTTTGTTTTTCAGTTATGCTGTCCACCGACTGACAGACACATACACACACACACAGACACACACATATATACACATACACGGACACACGCACACACACAGACACACACACACAGACACACACATATATACACACACACGGACCTTTTTCTAAAATGTTTCTTTTTTGGATTCAGGGGATTTTAAAACATAATGTATTTCCGGAAATCTCGACATCGAAATGTTGGGTGAAATACAATACTTCCCCTACCTAACAGTAGAGAAGGTAAACATGAATAACGATGTTCCATTAGACGAAAGTTTGTTTTCCAAAATGCACACAAATAACAAGGAATATCTCCGAAATGGTTCACTCTACAAAAACTATTTTGACATAAATTGTGTTTTATCAAGATCTACAGTTTTTGTACAGTAAGATTTGGTCCATCTCTTACGGTTTATCAGTTATGCAAAAGTCGTGCAGTGTAAACAGGGCTACATGGGCTATAGCCAAAATATGCTAGATATACATTTCATTTGCCATAAAAATATCTTAAATATATGGCATATTAATTAAAATTATTTAAGCAATTTTCGAGAAAATAAAACTTTTCGAAAAATATTCCAAGTAAAGAGTATTTGGGGTGGAGGAATTTTCTTCAAAATCTTCGTGTCAGATCCTTGAAAGACATTAAACTTAAATACTAATTTTGGTTTTTAACCGCCTTTTCGTTTTTGAGTTATGCTGTCCACAGACTGACACATATACACACAGATATACTCACTCAGAGAAACACACACGCACCTGTTTCTAAAAATGGTTTTTTGGATTCAAAACATATATTTCCAATGAAATTTAGACATTGAATTTTTGGGTGGAATACAATACTTCCTCAACTTACTATACGTAGTAGAGAAAGTAAAAAGGCAGGTCATTTTAAAGCGTGCAATTTATTTCAAATATCTCTGTTAGTTTTAATGAAAGTACGATGACAATCCAGGAAGTAAGGACCACTTGACTTTAATAAATATTCAACTAAACTATCAAAGACAAGCATTCCAGTTTCCACATTGTCACCCCCTTATTGCAGCATTTGCACAATATTTGTCCAACAGCTACGCGATCCGTGGCATTGTCGGCTGCCATTAATCCATTAGGCCAATATGTGAGGACACAATTTTATCTCGTAATTCGTCCAGGGTCATAAGTCTCTCTTGTACTATTTTTTCGTCACTTAACCCTTCACATCATCTGTAATGAGTGACGGACGTTCGGGTCGAGTCTCGTCCTGTACACTTGCCCGTCCATTGTTGAACATTTTACCACGTTACCACTTTTCCTTAGTTAACACAGTTCCTTCAGTTGCTGGTGAATTTCTGCATCTGGGTATTTGGAAATAGGAATATCTCTCAACGGTATTGAGGGAATATACTGTGACATTCCGTGTGGGAAGCATCCCAAATTAGATGCTCGTTGGATAACGTCAGGTTGCTAAGGAGGCAGAGAGTAACTTTGAGAGTTTCAAAGGCTAATCAAAAGAGCTGATGTAGCAAAAAGGGCTTTGAGTGTATTTGTGGTAATTTCTGTTGAGTGAGGCTGTGCTGGAAAAAGTTAAAAGAAGTACTTGAAAACAGAAGTAGTTACAATATCTATATTCACATAGTTCATTTTGAACAATCACAGAACTTACAATAACCAGTGTTTCAACTGGTACTCATACAGCATTGGGAAAAAATGTCGAGAATACTATTGGACCCTTTGTAGAAGCACGACAGCGATCTACGCAGCGGTAGTGCGCAACCGGTCGTTACTTCCTGGATCATTTCTCCCTCACATTTCTGCAAGCCAAAGGCAGAGAAAAGTAGGCCAATTTGACTCTCTCTGCATCGAATTAGACCCCTGGTTGGGAGTAGTAAAGGAGAGACCGAAAGAATAACCAGATCTGAGAGACATGCGCGCAAGCATGTACAGGCTTCCTAACATTTTCAGATTGAATTCATTTGACGCTGTTCGAGCCTCCCCACAATCTATAAGCCTTTCGGAGTTTCCTTATGGGAAGCCGCTCATGGATAACAGCCCGACCGACGCATCTTCACCGCCGAACCGCAACACACCGAACCCGTCGCCTGGTCCTTCAATACTGAATCAGGAGATAGTAAGGGAAATGATGAACCCAAAAGTCATAGAAGAATAATGACCCCTGCTGAAAGACCTATGCTCACAGTGGGCGGTCATAAGGAATCGAATCCGAGACCTCCCGATGCGAGCCTCACACGTTACCGCTGAGGTATCTCAGTCGGTGGTAATGGGTAAAGATGTTACACATATTTTAATTTTTGAACGTCATACTCCGGGTGGTACTACGGCCGACCAGTTCACCCGTTCGCCTCCCACCTAGGCGGCTCGGGTTCGATCCTAAAGACCCGCATATAGTATTTGTAGTGGACGAAGTGACGTCAGAGCGGGTTTGCTCCGGATTCTTCGGTTTCCCCCACCACTCATTCCAACAGCTGCTCCATCATCACCGTTCCATATATGAATTTCGCCTGAATTTTATATCATCCATTTCCTCACTCTCATACCTGGTGCTGGGCTGACCATCTGCTTCCAGGTCTTCACTCTGTCCGATCCAGAGGTTCCTGTGCTCCCCGACAGGCGTCCTAGGGGGTGTAAGTCCTACATAAGGGGAGGGTAATCAGATGATGATGATGATGAAGAAAAATAAGAAGAAAAATAGCACTCGTCAATCAGTATGCCATTGTGAAGCAGTGCTACCCGCTCAACATCGTTATCAAACCTGAACTACCGGACAGCTGGTGATTCCTACTCTACATTTATGAACACATTTACGATTGAAGTTTTATGTAAAGACTTTCCTTGTTAATATGTGATAAAGGGGTCGAAGTAGAGACCGTGGTAATCTCAAGATGCATCCATATTTCCCCATTCTTTTCCTCACTTCTTTTTTAGTACTTACTTTTATCGAGGTAAGTTTTGACAGTCGTATAAAACTGTATCTAGTAGTGATATTCATATTGTTGACTTTGTAACAAGATTCTACAAGGCGAGAAAACACTAAAACTTTACTAGAAGTCGGTCCCACTTTACTTCCAGACAATGGCAGAGCCAGTTCAATTGAGACACCAACTCAAGCACGTATGTCATCCCTTTGTTCAACGCCTGTAGTGGGAATGTGATTAGCTGTAGTGGTCAATGCGCGCTATTTAATGAAAGAGGTGCTAGGAATAATAAAATGTACAACAGAGATGCCCGAAGCGAGTGACGTAAGCTAAGGGTACAGGTTTGAATCCGGATTGTAAAAAACAGGTGTTAAAAGGGCACGCATAATATATCGTATACCTCACACACCCACAAGGCAAAGAAAATAATCTTTTTCGTGAAGCGTGATAAATGAATATTTCAATTTAATTAAAACGTGTACATCTACAAGCTGTTACGAAAATCTATTAACTATATTATGAATGAAACGGACAACAAACGATCAAACAGTTTTGGTTTAATACTTGTCAAAGATTCAAGCACCAATAGAATGTCCTCATTCACATGATTTCCTCTATCAGCTATCGTTTATTACTTACCTAAAGTAAATAAAGGAAGTATTGCGTATTCCACCCAAAAATTTGATACCAAGATTTTACCGGAAGTACACGTTTTGTGGCCCGCTGAATCCAAAAGAACGTATTTTTGAAACAGGTGTGGTGTGGAGTGGGTGAGTGAATGAGTGAGTGAGTGAGCGAGTGAGTGAGTGAGTGAGTGAGTGAGTGTGTGAGTGTGCGTGCACGTGTGTGTGTTTGTGTGTGTGAACAACGTATCTAAAAAACGAAAAGTAGCTTATGTTCAGCATCTTCCAAGGATGCGACAAAAAGTTTTCATTAAAATCCCCGCACCCCAAATTACTCTTTCGATATAAAAGTTGTCAGTTTTGTTTTCTCGCAAAGGGAAATAATGATTTTGAATAACATATTATTTATCTAAAACACAAGTAAAAATGTATATCTCGAATGGTGTTCTGAAAATGGCCTATGAAGTCATCATCTTTTTGAATGACTTTTGAATAAGTGGTAAACCATAAGTCATAGCCAAAATATTATTGCAAAAATAGAGATCCGTTAAAGAACACAATTTATGTAAAATACCGTTAACAAAATGACAATCCTACGAATCCCACTCCTGACACCAGTGTGACAAAAACTACAAAATCTAGTCCAGTAACTTTTTCTGTCACTTTTATTTTCTTGTAATAAATACACGACAACACACTTCTCCTCTTGTCGTTAACACAATCTACAGTCACTCGCGATATTACAATTCATAGCTGTTGTCTTCTCGTAACTTTAAAACACAATTTTCTGTCCTTCAGTTTCTCTTTGTCCCAGGAAAACTAACTCTGACGATACAATCATTCAACACTCATTAACTGCTTCGCTATCTTCCTTTCGACGCGACGGTTCTCTCAAGACTGCCGAACAAACGCAGCGAACATACCCACCCACCCACACACACACACACACACGAACACACACACACACATTAAAACTAAAAACTGACTGCTACGACGACTCATATTTGTAACTCACTACTATAACCCATTCCTCTCCTTGCCTCACCTCTTTATATAGCGAAGATGACTAACACGGATCTTTGTCTAACTTCAACTTTTCTGAAACCTCCACAAATACGCCGGTCGCCGGATGCCTCTCGAATAATCTCGAAAATCCTCTGTCGTACCGCAATCATTGTTACGTGTTCACAAGCAGTCCCGCGAGGGAGCCTAACCTTTATTTGATGCGCGCCGCGCACATCAATACATTCTTGTAGCCTTAACTGTTTACTAGATATTCTTTGTTAAAAGTTTGAATTTTCAAATATTTCTTTCAAGTGGTAACTCGATGATTGTTTCTTGCAAACAGAATTCATTACATAGCGACTCAATTTTTCAAAAAAATTGACTACAAGAAAGTGTGTAGTCGTTTAATTAAAGCTTGTCTCGATTAAGAAGCAGTAGGTAATTATTTAAATATGTTAACTTTTTAAAGTATAGAAAAGAATAACCTATTGTAACAATAGATTGAAGAATAGCAAATAGAGAAACTCATGTGATTGCAACACATCAGAATTTTTACCTATCTACTCCATGTTAATCGGGATACCCATCTGTGTAGAAAGGCTAAAAGTTTCAAAAATTGTCAAAAATGGATTTTTGTTTTATCAAATAGTTTAAATCTTCTGCTTTATTTTGATATGCTTTTTATAGCCTTACGGCCTTTTTAACTATGTCACGTGGCCACCTAACTGATTGCCTGTAAGTGGTCATGTCCATTTAAATCCATACAGTTCCATTATCCTTGCTATGACTTCAAACTTAGTTTTTCCATGGTTTTATTTTTAACACTATTTGCTCTTTAAAATGCTCCACACGATGCAATTTTCAGTACTTATGCATCAAATTTGGTGTATCATCTTAGAAATAGCATTAAAAAGAAATGATGAGATAATTTTTTCATAAGGTGAATAACTGCTGAGTAATTAAATATTAAAATTTACATTTCGAAATTTAAATGAAAAAAATTATGAATTTAAACTTTAAAATTTATTTTTATCCAAACTAATAACAAGATTAAAAAATTATCTCATCAATTTTCTAACATTCTATTACAGGACATAACTGAAAATTATTAAGTTTTTCAAATCAAAATTGCATCATGGGGAACCATTTATACAAATATTTAAAAAATATAATAAAATATTAATATGTTAGCAACTAATCTGACTAAATGTATGAAATTTAGCACAGTTACTCCTCACTATACAGTAATTGTTGTGTTAAAATTTCAAATCAATCCAATGAAAACTGTAGATTTTCAAAATTTCACAGATGGGTATCCTTAATCGAGATGTTTGCAGAAATACTTTCGTAACACGTTCTCTAGAATGTATAACAGAGATAAAGGAGGCTGAAATGACATTCAGATGTTTAAAAAGTGAGCCACTATGCGCTGGTTTTAAAATATCATACTCTTTGCTCAACACAGCGAGAAATAATGGAATGGAGATAGAAATTCAAAAAATGAAAAAGCATCCAAAGCAAGAACAAAGAATACAAAAGATTATTCGAGATAAGCTGTTTGCTTTAAAAGTAGGTATATTATTTGTATAGCAAGCACTTATCTATTTCTTATGGTTTACCAGTTACAGGAAGCACAGAGTTATTCTAATGCAATTCCCAGAAAATTCAAGATATAAACCTTGTCATGTAAATATCTTAAATTTATAGTATTTAATCAAAATCGTTAGCGCCATTTTTGAAAAAATAACAACAAGGAGAACTTTTATATGCAAAACGTAGTTGGGTTTTCTGAAAATCCTGAAGTGTCATCTTTGGCAAATGCTGAAGTTTGATATTTATACGATGTTTTGATTTGTGTTACCATGTTCACAGAAACACAGGCACAGAGAACTTCTAATGGTACTGCTGTTTTTATACCTGGAAATATGTTTATTTAATGGATTCTTGGTATCAAATTTTAGATGAAATGCAATAATTTCTCTACATATAATGTACCTGTCAGAGAAGATAGAAACATATATTTGAATTAAGATGAGTGTTTTGAAGCTATATTTTTGTATACTGAGTTATTATCTTTCTCTTATGATTTACCAGCTATACAAATGTTTACAAGTGTCATTCAGAATAAAAACGATTTCATCCAGAAAATTTAAGACATATATACATTTCATAAATTGTATAAATATCTTAAACATGTAGCATTTTAATAAAATATCTTTAGCCATTTTTTAGACAACAAATTCTACATGCAAAGTATAATTTAGAGTGAGACGTCGTGTTGCATCCTTGGAAGATGCTGAATTTAAATATCAGGCTTTGTATTTACTCGAAATTTCTATTTGAGCTACGGTCAAAGTAACAATCGGGCATTATTGTCCATACTCTGATGTTACCACTTTTACATTTCACTTTTGTTGCTTTTTTCTTGCGTTTTCAAACCGGTTTACTTTTGTGCTTTACTTTTGTGTTTAACCAATTCAAATAGAAACCTTTAAGTACTAAATGCCTGAAGGACAACCAACATTGACACCACAAACTACTGTAAATACTACAAGAAGAAACCATGTCCTTAGTCTTTTACTTTAACCATTGACTAACCTAGAAAAGCAAATGCCGAAACAACAACTCACAGCCTTCTATGATATAATTTAAAGCACGACTGCACAAAATACATGAAAAGTCTTGTTGATGTCATCAGCAACAATGCCATCTGAGAGCTCCAGATAACCTATGCCAATAGTACACACATTGGTGTTCTAATTATTTTCTTTTTCCTTCTTTCTTTCTTATTTATTCAGGAACCTCAAAACATGTGTTTTGGTTTAATATTGTTGCAAACTTTTTGGACGGTATGCAATATTTCCTATAAACAGATACTACAGAAAGTAAAACGACGACGATAATGATAATCATAATCATAATGATAATCATCATGATAACAATAACGATAACGATAATGATAACAGTAATAATAGTAATAGTAGTAATAGTAATAGTAATAATAGTAGTAATAACAATAATAACAACAACAACAACAACAATAATAATAATAATAATAATAATAATAATAATAATAATAATAATAATAATAATAATAATAATAATAATAATAATAATAATAATAATAATAATAATAATAATAATAATAATAATAATAATAATAATAATAATAATAATAATAATAATAATAATAATAATAATAATAATAATAATAATAATAATAATAATAATAATAATAATAATAATAATAATAATAATAATAATAATAATAATAATAATAATAATAATAATAATAATAATAATAATAATAATAATAATAATAATAATAATAATAATAATAATAATAATAATAATAATAATAATAATAATAATAATAATAATAATAATAATAATAATAATAATAATAATAATAATAATAATAATAATAATAATAATAATAATAATAATAATAATAATAATAATAATAATAATAATAATAATAATAATAATAATAATAATAATAATAATAATAATAATAATAATAATAATAATAATAATAATAATAATAATAATAATAATAATAATAATAATAATAATAATAATAATAATAATAATAATAATAATAATAATAATAATAATAATAATAATAATAATAATAATAATAATAATAATAATAATAATAATAATAATAATAATAATAATAATAATAATAATAATAATAATAATAATAATAATAATAATAATAATAATAATAATAATAATAATAATAATAATAATAATAATAATAATAATAATAATAATAATAATAATAATAATAATAATAATAATAATAATAATAATAATAATAATAATAATAATAATAATAATAATAATAATAATAATAATAATAATAATAATAATAATAATAATAATAATAATAATAATAATAATAATAATAATAATAATAATAATAATAATAGACTACAGCACCTTCAGAGCATGTGCCGCTGCGAGCCCTTTCATTTGTTAGAAACTCGGATGGACAACATACCAGGAAGACGACAGAAATAAAAGCAGAAGGACTGCGGAAGGATCAAATTAGTAAAGGAAGACAGAATCACCAAAACAAATAGAATTCGTCACGATGTTTCCGTTCCCAGCTGATATTAGATTCCTCAAGTTTTGTGGACCATCTCATCCACGGCCTCCTGAAGACGGGTTTACGACCGTGCCTCGCTTTATTAGGCATTTGAAATGCAGTAAAAACAGAACTTATTGCAATATTTGTTTGTTTGTCTGTCCGCCAAGGAGCATGCATGCTTGCGATAATCTGAATGCGAGAATAGAAAACTTTTCTCTCCAAGGACGGCACAGGTCACTTCTAACTTTCGTTCTTAGTTGGTGAATGGGATCAGTGGTGGCTCTAGGCATAAACCGAGCTGGAATAATATTGATTTGTTGGTGTGTGAACATTTGTGCATAAATACATAATTTACCATACAAAATAGTGGAAAAACATGATAAATCATTTTAAATATGCAACCGTCCTTTGGCAACTCACTCCTTAAGTATTGTAATATTTTTGGGGTTTTATTTTTAAACAATAAATTGAGACACACAGACACACAGTTGCTCTCTCACTGACCATTCCAGATTCTAGGGAGGATGGGAAATAATCCTGGGTAAAAGAAGTTCCCAAATTCTAGCTGGGAATCGAACCCGGGGTCTCTGGATTTAGAATCTAGCAAGCTAACCATCAGACTACATTGGAAATGCCATGATTTGTGTTTGAATCCTTTGTAATTTATGCCACATGTAGGCATAATCTAATATTCTAAAATTCCAAGTTTTGTCTTTAAAAACTTTTCAAAATATGAAAGTAATTTTAAAAACTCCCTTGGCAACTACAGCTTAACAACAGCGTTTAGGAACATTGATGCAATAGGTGGAGTTAATTTAGGGACAAGATCAGGTAGGGGTGTTGTTGTTGTAGTGTTTAACGCCCGCTTTTACTACTACGGCACCGCAGGCGGTGGCACTGATGATACATGAAGATGGAGCACCGGTGGAATGAGATGGCGGGGGAAACCGGAGTACCCGGAGAAAACCCGCCCTGACGCCGCTTCGTCCACCACGAATACCACATGCGGGTCCCTGGTATCGAACCCGGGCCGCCTAGGTGGTAGGCGAGCGCGCTAACCGCTCGGCCACGGCGCCGCCCAGGTAGGGGTGATCAAATATTAATAGCAAGATACGAGAATGAACTTCAAGGAAATGCATCCATCCCGTTCGATCTAAAATAGTTTGAGAAAATAACATAGTTAAACAAGTCACAAAATTTAATTTCCTCGGATATGAAATAACATACAGAACAGAAACAGACATTGAAAAAAATTCAGCTACATAACAGGTAGAATAAAAAGAATCTTAAAGAACAAAGCAAGGAACAATTCCATAATAAAACTATATGAAACAATAGCTCTAATATATGGCTTAGAAACATGGATAATGATGGCACAACATAAAAGAAATACACAACAGCAGAAATAAAATTTCTTAGAGCCATAGCTGGATATACAAGAATAGACCCAAAAAAAAAAAAAAAAAAAAAAAAAAGATCAAATAAGGCAATAATTAAATGTGGAAGAATTAAACAAAACAATAATAGAATATAGAACCAGTTAGAAACAACACTTAAATAGAATGAAAGAAAATAGAATTCCAAAAATATCAAGTAACTATCAACCACAAGAACAAAGGAACGTAGAACGACCGAGGAATAGGTAGAAGAAACAAGACAATTTTCTTTCGTCTATTTACATACATGTGAAAAATGAATTGTTAAAATGATGTTAAAATCCTACATTTAAAATGAATATGAATTTAAATTATTATTAGCTCGTTATATGAAACAAACAAATTCTGACGTTACACATTCACACAACTGTATCTACCTATGTAAGAATTTACCTATATTGTTTACATATCATACTATTCATATAAAATGTATTCTTCAAACCAAGCTACGTCATCGAATGATTTAAAATGAATGCAGCCATAATTATTTACAAATATGTGAAGCATCGTTTAAATATTCACAAGTCCTCACAATGGAAAGAAAGAAATGAAAATGAATTGCAAACTTTCAAGCATATTCCTTGAATGAATACTTCGAAAAAGTTTAACTTTGCTAAATGAAATATCTTGAAAACAGATAATCCTTACAAAAATGTATCTTATATGCACTAGTTGTCCAGTTGAATGGTTTCTCGTACGGTAAGTTTTGTATGATTGCTATCCTCTGTAGTCATAAAACATTATAACAATTCAAGCAAACTATTCATATAAAATTTAAAATACGCATTTTTCTCAGGCAAATATCTTAAGACAGAGGTGTGTGATAAAAGTCCTAAAGATGCATTTTGAGAAAAAAATAACGAATTTCTCCCATCTGAAGAGTAATTTGGGCTCGGCATCCTTGGATGTAGCTGAACTATATAGTCCCAGTTTGGTAGTTATCCGCCTTTTCGTTTTTGAGCTGCCCTGTTCGTAAATACACATGCGTTGACCTTATTCTAAAAAATACTTAGATTTTAGACTGATAAGCTATCAAAACATATTTTCAGTGAAATTTCAGTGTCAAATATTTGGTGAAAAGTATTTCTTCAACATACCATTAGGTTTTTACACACATATTAACGCTCTGTGTATTTTCTTTCATTCCTTAGAAATAGAAGAAATTAAATAAGATCTGTTTGTTTGAAAATTCAGACCAATAACAAAGCAATTTCTAGGATACCTATACTGCTAAATATATTTTATTTCATATAAATTGTGTATTTTAAATATATTATTATTATTATTATTATTATTATTATTATTATTATTATTATTATTATTATTATTATTATTATTATTATTATTATTATTATTATTATTATTATTATTATTATTATTATTATTATTATTATTATTATTATTATTATTATTATTATTATTATTATTATTTATTATTATTATTATTATTATTATTATTATTATTATTATTATTTGTGTGTGTGTTTTCACCTAATTATCGTTTGTCCACCTCTTATGGTTTACAAATTATATAAAATTGTACAAAATTTATTCAGAATGAAAAGAACTTCGCCAGCTGTTCTCAGAAAATTCAGATTATACCTTTTACTTATCATGCTAATATCTTAATTTCTATTTTAAAATAAATTATTAGAAGAATTTTAGAGAAATAAAAGAATATCGAAAACTTTACCATGTAAGGGATTAGTTTGCGTGCAAGACTTTCTTCAATGTCTTCGTCACGTGTTTGGAATACTTCAACTTAAATAACAACTTTGTGTGTAGTTGACATTTAATTTTTGAGTTTTTGTTAACATACACACTCACGGATTCATTTGTAAAAGTACTTTTTTTAATTTATAGGGACTTCAAAACGTGTATTTCTTAAAGATATCGAACTTTTGGATGGACTCTACTTACTACTTATAAGTAGCAGGGAAACTAGTAAGGCGAGTTACAAACCCATAGATAAAGGATGGTCCGCGAGAATACCATGTTAACTGTGACAATTCCTTACGGCCCCAAGCGTATCGCAGTTCAGGTTGGTACACTGGCCGCCACTGCTTGAACATCTATAATACGTTGCCATAGCAACACTGAAGCTACTTTATAGCATGTAAAGCTTCCCGATTCGCTACGGCATCTACCGTAAAGCCATCATCACTTGTTTAATAACCATCTTTCTGTCAAAGCAGCGGCAACTAATTGAGAGGCGGCAAGAAGCGTTCATGCGGGGGCGGATCTTTCTGGTTAATTACAGCATAATTCAAAAGGTTTCGGTGCTTAACCGTCTCTGCCAAAACGATACAAGCGCCGCTACAGTCGGCTTCAGCAGGACGTCAGAAGTGCCAAGTTTCAGTGTTCCATAACAGAAACAGACCTCTGTCAAGTGAGTTAAACGTTTGCACAATTGTTTCTTCACCTATTCAGTAGGCTGAAGTCAAGTGTATATGCTGGCTTTGAAATTCCACTCCACGTGAAGTCGAGAGAAAGAAACGAACGGTAATTTAGTATTTCTAATAATGTAACTCATTTAAAAAAGTAATATAAATTGTGTATTTTAACGAAATATGTGCTTTTGTTGGAAATTTTTTTCTATATATTTTTATTTACCATTTATATAAAAGAATGTATTTAGAATGGAGAGTACCTCACACATTACTCCCCAACAATTCAAAATATACAGTTTATTTGTCATGCAAATATCTGAAACATATGCTAATGATAAAAAATTTATTGGAGCCATTATTTTGAGAAAATTAAAACAACCAAAGATTTTCAATGTAAAGGGTGGTTAGATGAGTTACTTTGAAATGGATGGCATAATATTTAACAGCAACTGTTAACTCTGAGCTGAAAATTAGTAGAGAAGTGGATGTGATTGTTACCTATACATATTTCTACTTTTTCTACCAGATAGAGAAGAAAGTATTTACTTTCCACCTAAAACTCCGAAGCCAAGATTTCGCCGAAAATTTATGTTATTAAAAAGTCAAACAAAACACACTTTTAGAAAAAAAAAAATCCATGTGTGAGTTCGTGTGTGTGTGTTTATATTTATGAAGAGCATAACTCTAAAACGAAATGGATAAATATTAAACTTGGTATTTGAGTTATGTATCTTCTAAAGGTGGGACATGAAGATTTTTAAGAATATTCTTTCATCCCAAACTATCTTCAACATGGAATCAATAAAATCTTCTATTTTGTACCTATTTTTTCTGACATTTTTATTAAAATAGCATATATTTAAGGTATTCACGTGGCAAATACAACATATATCTTTAATTCTCTAGGAATGGCCCATGAAATCCTCTTTATTTTCGGAAGGAATTTGGTATAGTTTTGTATAATAGGTAAACCATAAGACATAGAAGCATTCTGCACCAAAAAATGCTGTATGCGTGCATTAGGCAGTTTTTGCCACATTACCATTCTCCAATATTGTAATATTCGTATTGTGATAAGCTACGACTTAAAAATAATTTAAAATAACTATTACTCAAGTACTAAGAAAGTGCCACGTAAAAACACTCCCATCTCGTCTACAGTATGAAATACTTTAATTTAAAGAGGATTCCATCATCTTGATTGTAAAATCGTTCTACCCATGGGGCAATGGGTTAAGCTATCAATTGCGCATGGGTTCGAGCCATACCATGGACTTTTGGGCCCAATTATAGGACCAGTGCTCATTCGGCCTCAAAATTGACAGCAAACTAACATTGCGCTTGGGGGAAGGATGGTGCTGACCATATGATCTTCCCGTAGCACTTAGATTTTAGCGCTTCATGAGCTATCGTTTATTATGATGATTATTATTGCTATTATTATTGTTATTATCATCATCACCATCATCATCATTATAGTACAACAATTTTCACACGAGATTCTGTTAAACTAACGAAAATTAATACAAATTTCGCTTTGATGGATTCAGCTCTGCTATGCCATTCCGAGAGCTGTGAAAATTAACATACACAGACACAGCTATCTATTTAAAATACAAAGCAAACTATCAGAGATTACATTGTGATAAGGAAATTACCTTCAATATAGGATATTAACAGAGATGTACTTTAGCACTGTGGCCGATGCGGGGCCTATTGCACCAACTCAATTCCCGGGAGGAAGAGATGGTATGAAGAAGTACACGAGTGGCAAGGTCTGTTGGCAACAGATACAATCTAGCGCGGTCCCTAACGTTTCCAGATTGCGCATCCCTTTTGCCCCCTTGATGACCGTCCTATTTTCATGGACTTTTGGGCCGAAACAGTTCTCTCGCCGCATACACCGCACAACACCGTTCACTGTACCTGACGCGCAACCATAAGTCGACAGCGGATGGGGATTGCGAACATTTGTAATACTAAGAAACAATACCAGCATTCGCCTGGCGACCAGTTCATAAAAAAGGCATTAGTCAGAATAGCAGTTGTCTAGGAATTTGAACCCAGGACATTCCAAATGCGAGCCCCACACTTCACCGCCTGAGTCATTCCACTCAGTGGCTGTCCTGGGTTTTCTAGAGCATTTTGTAAAAGCTGCTTCCATTGTCTGCGGCTGCACTATGTAACATCAAGAAAGCCGAGCGGCATGTTCTGTAGTTGAATGCTATAGAGTTTATTCCACCACAAGTTTAGTCTCCTTTCCACTTGGAGGGTTAGGCGCATGGGACGGTGGTGTGTTCGGTGAATGTGCTTTGAGTAGAGAACTGTTCATTTTCTAATTAGTCTTGTACCGGAACCTGTCCATGACGATAGAGGTAGCTTTAAATGGGCACTGGGGATGTTAATCTGGAAACGTTAAGGGGATCCTGCGCTTGCCACCACCAGATCTGCACGCCCTTCGTACTTTTCACGTCATCCCTTCCTCTCCGGAGATTCAATAGGCACAATCTTGTTCACAGTCCTGTTAATCTATAAGCGCAGAAGTTCCTGATAAGTTAGCCAGTAAAGGAAATATTTACCTAAGTAACCAACCTCATTTGGGTCCAACGCTGTTACAACAATAAATATGTAGGCTTTACGATAGTTCTACTTGTCCGCAATGCGCTTGTCTAGCTCATGAGACCTTTAACGAAGTAGGTCAGATTTAAAATCAAAGTTAATTAAAATTTTAATTAAATTTAATTTCAACAATTTGCCAGTCTTACTAATTATTGCTGGAAAGTGCGACAGAGAAGTTTTTCTCTCCCGTCCTCGTTTGTTCCAACACGGTGAAGCCGAGAGAAAATTGAATGTCTGTGAGGCAACATTATGGGGCCTTGTTCGGTACAACACCTCCAATATCTTGTGGACATGCCCCTTTTGTGTCCGACGAGTTTTTTTACTTATCACTCCACTTGCAGCCAGCAATAAAGTACCGAGGTTAGCGGACTGTATAATTAAACCAGTGACGTCACACATTAGAATTCAGCGCCAGCTTTCAGGAGACTTATTTGTAATTGAAAAATGTTCCATATACGATGTAACACGGTTTTTCGTCTAGTAATTTGGAGCACAGTCGTGGTATCCTACCATAGATTTAGCGGATTGAAACAAGAGGAATTATTAATTTTAAATTAATTTTTACTTTCTCTGTCACGTACATAACAGATGGAGAAAGCATTGCGTTAGAGCAAAAAGGTGATATGATTTCACTAGAAATACCCGTTTTGAGACTACCTGAATGAAAAAAAAAAAAAAAAAAAAAAAAAAAAAAAAAAAAAAAGTAAAAAATAAAAAAAGTCCGTGTCTTTGTGCTGTGTGTATGTGTCTGAATAGCTTAACTTGAAAACAAATAGTCGGTTTAGCACCAAACCTAGTATTTAATTTCAGCGTATTCTAAGAAGGCTATACGCAGATTTCCAAGAAAAGGCCCCCACTACAAAGTACCCTTTCCATGGAAAATATTTACAAATTTTGATTTTACCAAAAATAGTTCTAACATGGTCATTTATTAGAAATGAAATGTATATCTTAAATTTCCTCGGAATATCCTCTGAAGTCACACAATTTATATCAAGCACATCTTTTTTTTTTGGAGTGGGGGGGGGGGGGGAGTTAACATTTCAGGGATATTGTTATTGCTTTGGATTTCCCAATACCTAAACTTTTCTCAAATGGGTAGTCCTCACTCCTTTTTTCATATTTTTTGTTTTATCCTGGCCATGCAGAAACAACGGAGTTTTAAACACATTACATAGCCATCAGCTCTTAAAACATTTGACTCCCACTTAAGCCTATTGCATTCCCATATTCCCCTTGTAGCTGCAAGGAAATATATAATAAAAGTAGTTCTACAAATATTATCTCGATAAACGTAATGTAAATAGGCGGATTAAGTTTTTTAAAAGTTTATTAAAGAATGGCAGAGAAAGCCATGTGAGTGTAACATGTCAGATTTTATAGATAATTCAGATGATTTATAGCATATGACATACATAAAGATGAGAATTCCATACACTACAAAATCCCAAAATACGCATGCATTCATGCGCTGTCATAATTAGGGTTCGGACATGCATTTAGGATAGGTGTATTTCTAGTATACCGACCGGTATAAGCGAGCACTTAGAGTGAACGGCAGGCAGTGCTTGGGGAGGGGGAGCTAGCAGTGAAACCATGTGTGCACCTAAACATTTTCCAGACAAAGTGCAACGAAACAGCAACCGCGTCCGAAGCCTAGTCATAAGCAATGATCAAACGAAAAAATCATTAAGATATGTAGTTTTGATTTTTGATCACATTAACAGCAATAACCCGATGCAACATCCTGGCCGACTTTAAATTATTTAATTAGTTTTATCTGCAATTATAGTAAGCCTTACGGTTACCTGTACTCACTAATAAATTGTTTTAAAGATGGTTCTTAATAATTTTCAAAGAGCAACTGTCAGAAAATGTTTAGAAATCTGCTTATTACGACAAATTGCAGAATATGAAATACACATTTGATCTAAAAAAAAAAAATAATTTCGTTTAATTCACTCCACAAGGGGTATGTACACTTTTTAAGTTTTATTTGAAGGTATATTAGAAACATTCTAACACACGCAAGTAAAATAAACAAATATTTACGAGGCTCATACTATGCAAAAACAGTTTAGTGAATAATTCGAATTTTAAAAGACGGCACAACAGCCTTTTTCGGGCAAGGCCCACCGCCCGGCCGCTGCGTCTTCCACATCTGCCCATCACAGATGTGGAGATGGTGGGACGTGGTCAGCGCCCCGGTCCCTCCTAGCCGGTTATGTGCTCTTCACAACCAGGGACCGCTACTTCTCAGTCAAGTAGTATGTAATTATTTAGCACGTTCTGCTATCGAAATTGCTTAGGATTTAGGCACAAAAAAGAAAATAGGAACAGATCCTTATATGAGGGTTTCTAGAAACTTTGGCACCCAAAAACTTTATTGCATACACCTATAGAACTAGAATAAAAGTTATTCACAGTTTTTGACACTTTTCAAGTTTAAACACACATCTGTAGTCTTTGATAAATGGCAATTAAATATATAAATAGCTAAGTAACCAAATAACTAAGTAATTAATAAAGTAACTAACAAAGTAACTAAGGAGCTAAGTAATTAACTAAGGAACTGAGTGAGTGAGTAAGAAAGTAAGTAAATAAATACAGTGTGTCCCAAATTGATGTAGGTATATACACTTTGAAACAGTAGACATTTCTCTGCAGTATAATAAGGCAGAAACGAAATTTTTGTTGTTATATTTCTTAAACTTCCTTAAACCCGTGTATGTTCAAAGTGTCCAGTTTCTGTTGTAGTGCACTCCCAACAATGACGTCGAAGAGAGTGACATACCGTCTGGATTGCTGCTAATAGAATATCGGCATGTTTAGTCTGATCTCTCATTTCCTCCACTGCTTGTGGTTTTGTGACGTAAACCGTGTTCTTTAAAGTTGCACCAATGTAGAAGTCAGAGAGGTTAAATCGGTAGATTGAGATGGGAACTCTGTCTTCGTCCTATCTAACTGAACGTGCCATCGTCGTGAGGTGGATCCCCGTCCTGTCGGAAGTAAACCTCATTTTGAATCTCAAAGAGATCTTTAAGACATGGAATCATTATTTCCAACATTTGCAGGTAAGTATGTCCCATGACAGTCTATTTGAAGAAGTAGGACTCAGTTACTTGTTTGGAAGACAAACCACACCATACCGTTACTTTCGAATAATTTACAACATTTTCTTCAAAGATGTGTGGGTTTTTCTTAGCCCTAAACACACAATTCTGCCGATTAATTCTGCATTTTCCAGTAACACTTTAGTAATAACTTACGTTCACCGAGTGATAATCTCACCGCCATGTTTGTTTATAAACACGATGAACGCGTTGCTATGCTTTTCCAGTGCCTTCTGGATCATACAGAACAAAAATTGTATTCCTATCTCATTTTCTGGCAGAGAAATAAGGTTTCAAAATCTTTGTACATCAAGTTGAGACACTCTGTATAAAATACGATTTGAACCATTTTAAATCGGAACAAATGTCGCTTTTCAAGCTGTCTTCTCTTTGCATAAGTGTTACATTGTGGCTATCATTGCGAAATAAAATATAGCTGTTTTATTTTTATCTCCGCGGAGTACAACTGTTTTTTGTTCTATACCATATTAAACGAAGACTTTGTGAACCCCCTTTAGTCTTTTATTAATTTATGAATTGAAATTAGGTGTTTAGCCCACATCCCCCAGTAAGAAAAGGGGGTTTCAATGGTGGGTTGTTCTGGTTTTTGAAATTACTCTACATACGCACATACAAATGTAATTTCTCTGATTTAGAAGTGGTTTAGATTTTTATTCATACTATTTTAAGCAGTCTACAAACTAATGTAATATTGTGTAATATTATGGCATTGTATTTCCAAAATGTGATTTCAATTCTCCAATTCTCTATATCATACCGCTGCGGCTTATACTAGATGTGTCCACAGTCTTCGATAGAAACATTCAAATGACACTTTTTTCAATACATTTCCTTAAATTTTACTTTCTCTATGACAAACCTACGATATTCCAAAATTCGATAGGTATGTTATAGGTAATTAAGATAGGCAGACGGGCGGGTGGTCGGACGGGCCGGAGGGATGGAGGGGTGGACGGATAAACCAGTGATGTCCAACATTTTCTGTTATGAAACAATGACGTCATCTTGTCACTCTACCCCACCTTCTTTTTGTGCATGAAACATTTATTCATTAAGGTAACCAAGCATGAGATAGGTTTATTTTTGACTCCCATGAACGAGTCATATCTCGGCGTAGATTAGGTGGAGGCGAATCCGTCCTCTTTTGCATAAAGTTCGGCATCACAGGGATAGACGGATAGGTCTACGGACGGACGGATGGACGGACAGACAGATCACTTATTGCTTTCAATATTGCAATGCATAGTAATGGTAGAAAAAAGTAAAAACAATTTAAAAATTTAAGTTGTAAAAATAATACATCTTGTAAAGAGGGTTGGACGTCAAAGTTATCTTGCTTGTCAACCTAAATACATTTAACGGAAGTATTAAAACTATTTTGTGTAATACTATATTTATTTATTTTAATGAGTTTGTTTAAGCTCGGTTTAACCACGTTGGTCTTATCGCAACCGATTTACATTTCTTAGAACATACATTTACAATAATAGTGCATCATTATATCATAGTGACTATAAATATAATTTTTACAACTGTGGTGTACAAGTACAGTGGCAGTAATCAAGGATAATTTAGTGCAATATAAAACATGTTTGGTTATACAGCAGTGCTTTGAGAAAGTTGACCACATTTCTAAGGATGGAGACGACGTGAATACTTGTTGCAATACCCAATTGTCTGTGCTGCTGTTTAAGTATAAACATGTTAATATGATGTGTTCTAATGTTACTGTTGTTTGGCACTTCTCAAAGACATATGGGAGTCTTCTGTTTAACAGGTAGAAATTCGACCAATTCTGATAAAGGTTATCACAATTTGGTCTTTACGTTGGAGATTTCAACAAGGAAGGGTGTGGATGAGGTCAGTCGTACTTTGCTGGGGTTCTGCATCCACTGTTTGTGTATCTGTCTCTTAAAGTTGTAACGATATGTTTCTAAATAGGGTACCAGCGTTCAAGACGACTCACGTTGATGCGACAATTTGCGACGAATAAATGTTTATAAGGGGGGGGGGGTCGGTGTCCACGCGTTGATGTGCCCACTAACTTTATTGCTGTCAGGCTAGACCAGCGATAAGCATGAATAACTTTTTGTTACTCTATTTGTATCTCGGGCGCAGTACGGATCAACGAATTGGTAAATTAATTACCTATATAGATCCACTTTATAGTACTGCTTTTATTTGAACCTTTAAACAAAGACATTCAACATATTAATACAAATCACATAATCAAATGAATTGGCGTCACTTCGAATCGCGCTTCGGGTCCACAACTCCACGTGCACGGACTATACATTTTCATAAGTCCATATTTATCCCTATATTTCGTACCGCTTCGCAGAATATACATTTATTCAACACATCGTCATTTTGTCTTTCTGCGTCTGAAAGACACTTTATACGGATAAATCACTTAATTCTCGGGGACACTATCTTTTCGGTTGCGGAGCCGGACCAAGCCATGGAAAAAGGACAATTGAATTCTGACCTTACCAACTATATTCACAATTCTTTATTAATGGGGGCTTTTCTGCCGCCTCTATAACTTCATATTAAATTACTTTCGAGGGCTTACGTAGAAACATTGCCTCAAAGTGCTCAGCTGCATCGTAGTATGGAGTCGTTATGACTGGATCGTGTGTACGAAAACAGCACTTTCTTGTTTCCCATTACACCTTGCTGGGAAGGTGTCCACATAATAGCGATGTTATATATTATTTTATTAAGGTAAATATTCAAACTATTTTAGTTGAATAATTGTATACTGAGGAGCAATGTTTATAATTATGAATATTTTTCTTCATATAAAGTAGGAAATTCTAGATAAGACCAAAATGGTTACGGGACCCTAAATAAACTCATTAAAAACCCTAGACAGATACTGTGGGCAGCTTTATTTATGATCCCAAATAAGCTGAAAGCAGCTGCTTTGGCTGGACCTCAGAGCAGAAAATTAATGTGTGATATCAATTTTGAGGGTACAATAAGTCGAACAAAAAAGCAAGCCTGGCATAGCCACAAAGATATAAAAAATCTCCTTGGAAGTTGAAGGAGTACAGGTTAAAAAATCATTGTGAACACCATATTGGAAAATTTAAGAAAAGTGGGCTGTAACATGAGTTTAAAGTTACACATGCTCACTTCGACTACTTTCCGGATTGTTGTCTTGGACTTTCCTGCGAGAAACATCGTTTCCATCAAGATTTGAAAGACACTGAAAGAAAATACCATGATGGTTGGACAGTTAACATGAAGGGAAGTACTTCTGATGCTTATGGATAAAGTGCGGAAAGAAAACATGTTCCTCCTGCAAAATAACATCAATTTGCATACATTATATTTACAATTACATAATTTTTAAATAAATCACGTTCTTAAGCATGAAAATTATCATGTAGGGAGATATACATAAATATCGGTATGAATCAGCACCCCAAAATTAGGGTTACTTGGCATTCAAAAATTAAATGTCATTTTTACTTTCTCTATTACGTGTAGCAAGTAGAGGAAGTGCTCTATTTCACAAAAAAAATTGATGCCAAAATGTCACCGAAAATATACGTTTTGAGGCCCCCTGAAGGCATGGAAATATTTTTTAGAAAAAGGTCCGTGTGTGAATATGCGTGTGTGTCTGTGTGGATGTATTTGAACAGCGTAAATAAAAAACGAAATTTCAGTTAAAAACCAAAGTTGGTATTTAAGTTTAATGTCTTTAAAGGATTTACAGGAACATTTTGAAGACAATTCTTCCACCCTAAAATATCCTTTACATGGACAATTCCTGAAAACTTTGATCTTCTCGAAAATGGCTCTGATAATTTTAATTAAAATGCCATAAGTTTGAGACATTTTTAGGGCAAATAAAACGTATAATTTGAATTTTTTGGTTATAGCCTATGTAGTTCTGTTTACTCTGGATAATTTTTGCATAACTGGTAAACCGTAAGAGTTAGAACATAACTTAGTACACAGAAATTGTAGACTAAAACAGACAATTTATATCGAAGTAAATGTTTTGTAGAGTTAACCATTTCGGAGATATTCTTTATTATTTGTGTGAGTTTTGGTATATTTAAACTTTCCACAAATGGAAGATCCATATTAATTTTTATATGATAAGCGTGCAAAGAGAACGGAATTTGAAAGCTTTAAAACATTTGACTATCGCAAAAAGCCTACTGTATTCTAAGTTCCCGTTGCACCTACAAGGAAATAAGCAATAAGATAATTTTTAGAAATGTTTATCTTAACTAACACGAAGAAGATATAGGAATAAGAGTTTGTAAGAATGGTTGGTACAAGAGTAGAGAAAGTCATGTGAGTGTAACACACCAGATTTTTTAATTTAGAAACTACAGATCAAATAGACTGGAGTATTAAGATAACTGTCAAAGTGTCGGTTCTATACGTTTCTATAAAAAATTTGAAATTCAAGGTGCTTAGTTTTGTATTAACAAATGCCATAATGTTTAGAAATTATAATAAAAAGAAATATTCCTTTTAAATGATAAAATATTTATCGTACCATCTGTAATGTGCAAAACTCATTACTGATTTACACTTATATGTACAGAATACAGATATACAGAATAAATATATACAGAATACAGAATCAATACCACTCAGTAACACAAACAAAATATTATGCTTTTTCATTCACATCAACAAGATTTTTCCTGCGTTTGTTAGTTACAATGCTTTTTAAATGTTAGTATGACAGGCATTGTGCAGAAAACGTAATTCCTTGTGAAGCATGTTGCTACGGAAGAGAAAGAATGTATCTAAATATTGCGCAATTCGCACAGTTTGTTGCACCCGAGCGACATCCTACGCTGGTAGTATCAAGGTCGGCACAAACTACACGCCGTAACTAACCTAGAGACCTAGAGTTCAGCATTTCGGATCCCGGTTAAAACTCTGGGTGCAAACATTTCAACTTTTTGTTTACACGTTTAAGTGTACAGTGTCAGTAAAAGCAGGAACTTCATTAATTAAGAGAATGGCAGTGTTGCTTTATGCCGTTATTCCACTCACACTCCCCCACACACGTATAAACACATATACAAACCCAGGAACCGGATTCGCAGCATCTTGACCTCTACACTGTTCAGAATCCAAGCACGAGCGGCATCCCACGTATCCACTGGGAGAGAGCCTTTTAAACAATCTGGTGTCTTGCATTCAAATCACACTCTTCTACAAACCATTCTTACAAAAGCTTATTCTTCTATTTCAGTTAATACGGATAAACTACTATTGCTCATTCACTCATTTCGTTGTACAAATAGCGCCAAAGAAAATCTTCAGCGGATTTTGTAGTTTTCTGGGGTCTTTTGAGGCTCGTTCTTCAACTTACCTATCACAGATCGTAGTAGCCTGATAATACAGCAATAAGGGGGAAAGAGGGAAGGTTGATGCTTTTGCTTTTTATGAAAAAGTTCCAGCGATACATATTTAGAATCACAGAAACACACACACACACACACACACACACACACACACACACACACACACACACACACACACACACACACACACACACAACTTGTCATGTATGCTGGAGGGGAAAACTTGGATTCTATAGTAGCTTAAAACTGGCAATAATTGAAACCAAATTGAATTGGCAATATTAAGCAGAACTAGTGGAATATATTATATATGTTTGCATATAGTGCACCCTCTATTGAGGGTGTAGAGAACCATAACTCATCAAGGTCTGACAACATACCGAAACAGCTTAAAATTTTACTAAATAGGACAAGGATGAAACCAGTTAGGATCCGTGGATATTTTAAAAGAACATTGCACTTACAAATGGTAAGGAAAGCTTGCCTTTTTTTTTTTTTTTTTTTTTTTTGAATTAACGTCCTCCAACATTGTCTCATATCGGACGAATGAATGAAATGAAATGGGTGAAATGATGCTCAAATGAGCCCGAGGTCCGACATTCGTCTTCTCAGGGTAGGAAAAACCTCGAAAAAAAACCTTACCCGGATAACTTACCCTAAGCAAGATTCGAACTCGCGACCTCTTGAACGTGAGGCAGACACGCTAACCATCACGCTACCGAGGTGGGCAAAGCTAGGCTTTATTTTATAAGCTTCAATATTACAAACTTGAGCTTAGCACCTTCCCTTATAAACCAGACAATCCACTCACCGCCACTTCAAGTCTACACAGAAGTACACTTTCAAAATATTTTTCTTCCACTATCAAGTCCTCTTTATTTATTTGGAAAATCCCTATCATGCTGAAAATTACTTTTAGGAAGATCTTATATACACCAAAAGCCGCCAACCAAAATACTAAAGTGTGTAGGTATAACCGAAAGAACCCTGAAGATGAATTTAGGAAAAACCTAATGGCGTGTACTAAACAATGCCTCCCCGCTCGGTCACGCCATTTAAGTAAGCTGCATCGAACGTCCTGCCTCCTTGAGATCGCAAGCCAGAAGAACGCACGCTCTGTTGCAGCGTGGTTCCGTCGAGGATGAATTTCGGGCGATACGCATGCGCAGGTGGCTCGGCCAGTTGCCGTGGGAGAGCAGCTAATTCACAGGTGACTATGCGAGCACCATCTATGCTCACTACCTCGAGGTAACGGCGCACCATGTTAATTTTCTGGCTTGATGGAGGAATTAAGATGATTGTAGATTTTTTAATTGAGATCCACATAACGGCTCAGTAATGATTTATAATGATAGATTTATGAGAATAAAGGTCTCTGTGATTAAATAAATACATATTTTATTATACTTGACTAATCATGCTTAGAAACTATAAATAAATATATTTATGCATATGGTGTACATGAAATGAAATTATAGCAATAAAAGTGTTCATATTTGTATCTATATTCCTGTTGTATTCTTATAATCAGCAATAGATTAGTAAAGGTAAATTAACCAATTATAGCTTGAGTTAGAGGGAAACACGTTACTTTATTTTTTTATTTATTCATTTTTTATTTATTAATTTATTTTTCCATTATTTCTTTACCTATGCATTTATTTATCTTTGCTTCTATGCAGCAACATACATAGGTATTACTGTGAGAATGCTGTTCTGTTTACTTTTTTCTCATAAAGTCCTGCCTTGCTGTCTATTTAATGAATATCATTCAAGCTTTATTTCGCATCCCCTGAAAATTCTCACGTCATACATTTCGCTAACCTGGGCGCTCATCAAGTTTTTCCCTTAGATTTAAACCCCTTTAAAGGCACTTGCCACGCTAGGCTATAACATATGGCTACCAATCATGATAAGAGGTCTGTACGACAAACTGAATGCACTCACTAACTCTTTCTCTTCTAGCCAATATAGCCGAAAGCGTAAATATGTATTTCGTTTTTACGCCATTCCTTTGTTTTGATTATTGGTTAAGGTTATTTAGCAAAAGGAGTGGCACATTCTTGCGCCGTGGCCTACACAACCAAGGAAACGGCCAAGGCTTCGTATAACGATAAATAATGTGACGTAGACGCGAGGTGAGGTTTTCTTACGCGCTCTGTGTACGTGTAAGAAGAATACAATAAATTTAAGCAATGTTCAACTATTTTTGAAATCGGTCGCTATGAGGTAGCACTGAAAGGCTGTGCCTGACTAGGAGGGAAAAACCAATAATAAGGAATATCTCGGAACTGGTTAACTGTACGAAAGTTATTTGTGATAATTGTGTGCTTTAACGAGATCTACATATTTTATGCAGTCAGATTTTATCTGTCTCTTACGGTTTACAGTTATGCAAACGTCATCCAGAGCGAAGAAGACTTCAGAAGCTATTCCCAGAAGATTCACTTATACACTTCACTTGTCATGAAAATAAGTTAAACATATGGCAATATCAAAACCCTTGAAGACATTTTGAGGAAATAAAAATTTGGGGAAACTTTCCCATGCAAAGGGTAATTTACGTTAGGCCCGTTTTCTTGACAATCTGGGTTCAGAACTTGCTGAACTTTTCGTTTTTAAGTTATGCTGTTCACAGACAGACTTGCAATGAGAATTTTTTCTAAAAATATGTCTTTATGTTGTTGTTTTTTTGTTTGTTTGTTTGTTTGTTTGTTTGTTTTTTTTTTTGAGGGAAGGGGTTTAGGCTAGAGGGCTTAAACATTACTATACTTATTGTAAGTACTACCTAAAAAGATGGTATCGCATGAGGTTCGCATTCGGAAGGTCCTGGATTCGATTCCCGCGAACCGCCTACTCAAAACTTGGTTTTTTCGTTGTTTTCTCAGGTCATAGGTTAATGTTGGGGTGGTTTCTCATCTACTATAATACTTTATTCCGTTTCCTTCTTATCTTTCAGGTTTCGTGGTGTGTGGCGGTACCGGACAGATGGCGTAGCTGCTTGCTCAAAGCGGGCTGTTTGGTCGACAAGTCTTCATGGCGCTCTCTATATCCAGCAGCGGGAGGAGTCTTCGAGCCTGGAACTGTCATGGACCTTCGCACGTCTCTGTAACCTGTAGCCTCCTGTGGTTCCTACAGTTTATGACTTACACCAGAGTGATAGCCACAGTGGGTCTATGAAGGTTGCAATTTGTGAGGTGTGTCACGTATAGTGTAAGTTCGTAGTAGAGAAAGCAATAGTCAACTTACATTTCTGAAATGTTACAGAAGATGCAAGAAATGGATTTCAATAGCACTACTAAAGAAGTTATTTAATAGAATGTGAAACGGTAGAAATTTGGAGGAATGAGTGGAATGGAAAATGGTATAAATCAGCACAAAATGCACTGGTAGTTTATGAAGATGAGAAGTTTAAAGGAGCATGAAAACATACATAGTTGCGATGCATAGTTCATTTTATAATTAGATTAACATTGCAACTAAGATGTTCACAGCAGTAAAGCAGAACTAGATCCTATCACGTGATTTGCTTCATGTAGGGAAGATATTCTGATATCTCTAATTGGCTAAGTTAGATATGAATCAATTCCTACTGGATGAAAGCGGCGTAGCAACGAACTCTACTCCAGCCAATGGAGGACGCGGTCGTGAGTTACTGCTGTTTTCTTAGTGAGTTCTTGCAGCGCGCGGGCAAATAGCAACTGTTTATGCTACGGGAGGGTTCTGGACTTCAATGCGTAAATGAGTGAGGGTAGAAGCAAATGGAAGTCCCATGTGCAGAAATCCAAATAATAACTACAGACATACGATTTAAAAGATGAGTCCTGTTTATGTACTGTAGGTATATGACAGCAAGTCGAAATTTAAAACATTTCTAAGGCAACATTCGTCGTTATTAATGTAAAGTGAACAGAACAAACACATTTATAAGCAGTATGACATATAGGGGATGTTTGTGGGTTCATAATGGATAGAGAAAGTCGAGTGCCTGTTACACATGAAATTCTTTTTTCTTTATTTTTTGGAGGGTTAATTCTATAGCGTTAAGTCAATTACTGTGCAGTTTGATTTCTACCTTATAATAAATAAGCCAATTTTGTTATTAATTTTGGAAAAATTAGGTCAAAAGAAAAATATACGGGAATAAAGGAGAAGTTATGGAAAGAAGGGATATAACGAGAGAAATTGAGGGTTCTGTTAGTAGTTAATAGTTTCGTTTATTAATAGATTAAGTACAATGATAGGAAAACAAATTAAACTGGTATTTTTAGCAACATCAAAAGACTTAGTATGTATCTGTGTTGCTTAATCCGTTACGAAAATCTAAAAAATAGTAACCTGATTTTAACTTCATCTATCAGGATGAACACAATTTTACAATAGCTCATATAAATGCATTTCAATGACGAAAAAATCTCTCTTTGGTTAAAACAGACCGTCATATGTTTTTAAGTGGCAGGGAAGTGAGATACCACCTGTGGCACTGGAAACTGACCTGCTGTGGGAGAATTTTAATCAAGCGTTTTCAAGTTTCCTGCTGAGAATACACCCAGTTTCTTCATGTCTTTATCTTAGCACCAGAGAATTCAATTTTAAGTTCTAGTAGAACTTAGGCTGGCTTCCATTAAATACTAGATTCCCCCATCCAAAGGTTGACGCGTTTGTCTGTAGTGTAATATTTCACATATACCAATATACGGGTAATGGAAAGAGAGATTTAGATTCGAAAAAAATTCAAATCTTGGACAGTAACTTAAACCTTTAAACTAATCTCACATTACAAAATAATTATATAAAGGAAATATGTTAGAGTAAAAAGAATAAGTGTAGCAAGAAGCGTTTTAAAGTGGGAAATAATGATTAAAAAAAATAGACTAATAATTAAGTAGGAATAGGGAATGACAAAACAGATTAAAATGGTAAATAATTATGTAAATAGTAAAAGAATATACTTAGATACACGTAAAACTGAATATGATAAAGCTCAAATTGACACAGGAAGCTGGTTGACAGAGAAAGGTAATTAGCAATTGGACCACACAGGGAAGCTGGGAAAACCCCATCACAGGGAATGGGCTAAATAAGTGTCCGAAGGGCACAGGGTGAGGAGCAGGGAGGGAGGTTTTAGTAAGTAAACATAGGAATAAGATTAACAGCATGGAGTATAGAGTCGGCAGGTAGCGTGAGGGCTTTACTGTCTTCCACTCTGCAAGGTCGCCGGCGCTTCCACTTTCCGTTGTAAGTGTACGGTTAACTTGATGTATTTCGCACTAAAACCCCGCTCCCTTGTGAGGAGGCATAGCGACTGGAGTGAGTAAGAAGTAAATTTAAGAAATTGACGAGAAAACCCGTAAATCTCAAAGTGACAAAGTTTTATCAGAGAAAAATAAACCAATGATCTTATTTTCATGACACGCCAAATACACTAGGGAAAACATGTTGTATACAGGATGTTCCGCTTATAGGTATAACAAAACAAATAGCTGTAGCTTTTGAACTTATACGAATCTGGAGATGAAACCACTTGCTACAAATAGAAAAAACCAAGAATTTTTTATATTATGGCTTATAAAGCTAAAAAAGGCTGTCATTAGTGGCACGGAAAATTTCCATCCGGTGATCAACCTCGAGCCATGTTTTATGAACCATCTGCGATGTAACATTACCGACAGCGGCATAAATTCTTTGTAGTAAGTCTGCTACTGGTGTCCTGTTGTCCTGATCCTTAACATACCCACAGAAAAAACTCAGGTGGTGTGAGGTCTGGTGATCTGTGAGGCCATGTGATCTGTGGTGATCCTCTTCCAATCCATCTTTTAGGGAACTGTCTGTTCAAGAATGTCCATGCTATATTGACAAAGTGTGGTGGTGCTCCATCTTACTGGAAAATTTTCCGTATGCTGACTGATGAACTATACGATATGAATTCTCTTGTGCGATGATCTGCGCATGCGCGCGTGATGCGTTACTATTATAAACTTAACAATACCAATGCATGGAAACTTCTCAACTTCCTCTTTCAAATGGTACCAACTATAACCCGTTTGTATGTATACTTTTGAAATTATAAACGTTTCTTTTATTATAATTATAAGCGGAACACAATGTATTACTTAGCGTCTTTCTTGCACATTATAAAAATTGAACATTTCCGAGAAACGGTTTTCCAATTCTGATCTTCAAGAGATCGACTCAAGGCAGTCTGTTAGGATGGGAAGCGTATGGATTCAAATCTAACTTAGAACTTAACAAAGTGGTGGGGAGTTAATATGTGATTAGAGGATTTGCAAAGTGTTTCGGACAAGCAGTTTAGGGCAACAAAAACGACGATGAGAAGAAGAAAAGCACCGAATCTCATACCGGATTTCGGCAACAAACAATTACAGTCGACATTATCCGAGATGGCTATAAAACCAATGTGAAAGAGTATTATTAACGCAAAATGTTAAATTTCTGTAGTTTTTCTGCCTCTTGAAATACACAGAGAAATACTGGAATCAAACAGTTAAAAAATATGTTCGTTGTTTTTTAAAAGAGAAAAATCAGACAATTTGGCGCATTACCAACAATTCTTTCGCAATATATACATATTGTCACCGCGCCCGCCGCATCTAATTGCCGACAACAGCAGTGTCACCCATCGCATTATTGTCGGCACTACCGCAAAGGAGTCGAAGGAAAGAGACAGAGAATAGCCGCATTGTTGGGGCGCTTGCCGAAAGAGAGAAAAGGATAGAGACTTAGGGAATCTTCTGCTTTGTATTTCACCGCAATAACTGAACTTTCCAGAATAGTGCCTGGGATATATAAATAGCGGTAAAGTGTGACAGAAGAGTCAGTGAGACGTATGTGAAGCGTTGAGTAGTCGTGCCGACGGAAAGAAGAGACGTATGCGAAGCGTTGAGGAGTCGTGCCGACGGAGAAGGGACAGTTGTTGTGTTACTAGTGCGGAGCCGTGCTGTTGGTGAATGGGAAAAGACTTTCTTACTGTTGCAACGAGTGTACAAAGTGACCGTTTACGGAAATAAAAGTGTTTCTTTATCTAGACTACATCTGTCGTCTTTACTTCACACCCACCCAAAGTCACAATATTTTGTTCTCCTGCTTCAGCAGGAAGTGCTACACTACATCCAAAACTTCGATATCAACATTTAAAAAAACATACACATTTTTCGTTTGCTCCTGTATATACAGGATTGTAAGAAAAAGGTCCACGTGTTAGTGTGTGTAAACGATACAATTAAAAACGAAACGTCGCGTAACTATCAATGTCCTTCTAAAATAGATCTCAGTTTGCTTTCTGTTTATATTAAAAAACGCGCGCGGTGTATATCTGTGTACAACGGGAACGAAGATTTTCAGGAAATATACCCTACCCACAAACTACCTTTTACATGACTTTCTCTATTCACCCCTCTTTAAACTATTCTTACATAAGATTATTCATATAGCTGAAATTTTGTCATTTTTTTAAACAAATTTAAAGATGAGTTTTTAAGCCCAAAAAGTACTTTCAACCTTTAACTTCAATTACACACTAAAGCTATTTTGCGCTCAAAATCGTTTAAAGCTTCAGCAGGTGACAATTTAAACGTCCAAGAGGGCACCGTTTAGTGGTCTGTATTTATTTCCATCAATTTTACTGACATTTGAATCTTATTGCACTTCAGTACATTAAAAACGTTCCTCTTGATGTTGTTTACATCCAATCTTGCTTAGGTTTTCAGCAGAAACTCAGACAGAAACTCAGAGAGAATAAACATAAAAAACTGGCACATCACTTGCAGTACAGTTTGAAATTGCTCGAGACCACTGAGAATAAATTATTGCAAAAATTGTATTTAAAGGTTTAATTTTCCTTATGAAACAACCAGAAGAGTTAAAAATTTTGCTATATTCCAGTTTTGTGTACTAGATTTAAAATACTTGGTAATATATTCATTTTTTAAAAATTTGTTTTCTACTAATAAATTAGTATAATGAACGTACCTAATATAAAATGCTTTTTCTCAAAAAATATTAAAGATATCGTCATAAAATTTAGAATATATCTATGATTTTAACAGAGCAGCATGCTAAAATACATTAAAAACATTTTGATAAAAACTGAAAGACTTAGATATGTTTTACCTAGGGCTTCCTGAATCGAGATAAATTCTGATTAGATATTTACACATTTCGTTTTAGGAATGAGAGCAATACACTAGGATAAAGTGATAGATTTGTAA
Organism: Tenodera sinensis; assembly: GCA_030765045.1. NCBI lineage: Eukaryota > Metazoa > Arthropoda > Insecta > Mantodea > Mantidae > Tenodera > Tenodera sinensis. The sequence continues at coordinate 331,154,557 of CM060964.1, forward strand.
TAAGCAGATTGGTATATGATGGCTTTGAAATTGTATTTTCGTAGCATTTCTAGGAGAAAAAGAAAGAATAGCTGCTCATAAGTTATGAAAATTTTAAACCGAAAACAAATACAGAAATATCGAAAATTGTTAACGCCACAAAACGGTTCATTTGAGATAAATTATGTATTATAATGAAATCTACTCTTTTTATGCAGTAAGGTTTTGCACATCACTTCAGTTTTACCAGTTATACAAACTTCATTCAGAACTAGGAGGGCTTCAGAGGATATTGTCAGAATGTGTTATGAAAATATATTAACCATCCGTTGTTCGCTAGAGGCCTGAGAAACTCCTAGGTTTATTTAAACGTTTAGGTGCGAACGAACGTATTTACGTAATTGTCTGACTAGGACATCCAACATTACACTTTACTCGATTGTTTGCTGTAGGAACAACCTTATATGTTTATTTCTTTAGCTCCAAGAATGACTGATCGGCAGTTATACGTCGCAGACTTCAACAAGACTCTGCGCGACTCCCTCGTTACATATTGCTTACATTTGTTTTTCCTAGTTAATTGCGCAATATTGCTTTGCTGTTGCAAGTAGTATATTACTACTTCTCACAAACAGGAGTGAAAGGAGTGATCTACAAAATTCCAAGGATTTAGAAGAAATTCATCATCTACCTTGTGAGGATGGTGCCTTGCACGTATATGACAGCTTGTATGAATCAGATGGTTCCAATTCTGAAGATAAACTGAAAATGAGACCTTTAGGTTTATAAAATGATCACGAAGAAGAGGATGTAAGCAACCTATGTGATAACGAAATGTGTTTTTTATGTAACTTTATATTCTGATCAGTTATTATTATTATTATTATTATTATTATTATTATTATTATTATTATTACTATTATTATTATTATTATTATTATTATTATTATTATTATTATTATTATTATTATTATTATTATTATTATTATTATTATTATTATTATTATTATTATTATTATTATTATTATTATTATTATTATTATTATTATTATTATTATTATTATTATTATTATTATTATTATTATTATTATTATTATTATTATTATTATTATTATTATTATTATTATTATTATTATTATTATTATTATTATTATTATTATTATTATTATTATTATTATTATTATTATTATTATTATTATTATTATTATTAATACTACTATTATTATCCAAATTACAAGTTGTATACCTGAACATTGCAATTTATTATCTTTCCATGTAGCATAGCACAAATTATAGTGTATACTGTATTCATACTCTACCTTTTATTTATCTTTGATCTATCTACTAATGTAATATCTACTAATAACCATATATATTTAAGCTAAGTGACGCTAAACTTGGGAATGAAGGAAAAGTGAAATTTAAGGAAATAAGTACAAGTTGTGTTGCATCTTTGGAAGCTGTTTATCAGATACCAAGTATGGTACTTATCGAACATTTTGTTTTAAAATTAAAGTATTTTTGGTGAAATCTTGACACCGAATTTTTGGGAGGAATATTGCGCCTGCTCTAACCTACTATAGAAGGTGAGGGAGAGGCTATTAAAACATTCCTTACTGAGAAGTGGCATCTAAAGCAGTTAATCCTATCTCGCTACAGAACGCGCCCATTGCCTCACCAAGCGGTTTCTTATTGTTTAAGGCTTGTAAAACGTACACAATACACTTTTCCGTATAAGGAAGAGCTGAACAAGATTAATGAGACAGTATTTTTAGCTCTGTGCATGACTAATGGAGAAAAAGTAACAGACTCCAACACAAGAGTCGTGATGTGACAGAACGGTACAGAGTAGGCCACGACTTTATGTTATAGCCAATCTCTCTTGTTTAAAACACCATCTACTTTACTATGAAGCTCTGTAATTACAATAAGCACTCATAAAATGTAAGCACAGGAAATCAACAGGCCAGAATGGATTAAATGCAGTTATTTAAATATAGAGGATATTGCTAAAGTTCCGACTGCTACATTTCTATAATATGTACTGGAAGAAACAATGTATCCCGGAAGATTGGCTTATGGCCCAAACCATCTCTATCTTCAGGAGAGGGATACGGAATGATTATAGCAACTAAAGAGAAATACGTTTACTGGATACTGCCTATAAAATATTTGCAAAAATAATAAACAGGAGACTATAAAATATAAAGATCTTATGTTGGAAGAACAAAGTAGATTGAGAAGAGGCAGATCCTCTTCAAATAACATCTTTATCGTTCAAAAGCTCATTAAAATACATAGGTAATTTAATAAAGAAACGCATATAGCGTTTATTGATTTTTAAAAAGCCTTTGATAGAGTAAATCGATGCAAAATGTGGTAAATACTGGAAGAAAGAGGATACCCACAATAACTTATAAGAATGATACTATGCTTCTACTTTCAAACAAAAATAAATGCGAGGGCCAATGGTAAAATTTCCGCCAAAATTCTTACTAGTCTCAGGGTGTCAGACAAGGGTAGCTTTACATCACCTAAACTTTTTAGTATTTATTTTGACAATCTAGTGAGGAAATAGAAGCGACTAGTGAATGCAGGTTTTAAAATTTAAAACAACTTTTTAAGTACATTATTGCTTGGCGACGACTTGCTTGTTATTCAAAATAGCGAGTCTGTCCTACAAAATTCTGTTTTTAAACTTAACGAAATATGTGAAAGATATAATATGAACAATTGTTTTATTAAAATCAAAGATAATGGCATGCATAGGGACAGAAGGAATTAGAACAAAAATAGTTGTAAATAATTATTGTTGCGTAGAATAGGTGAGCCATTTCAACTACTTGGGAAGTGACGGTTATGGTAAGGAATATGGCGTGGACAACAGAGAATATACAAATTTCAAAGACTGTATGGAACAATAAATAGAACATTTAGAAACAAATACGTAAATAAACAAAATTAAAATTTTACAAAGTTATGGCTGTAGCTATACTAGCGTACCGAAGTGAGACTTTGACATTAACTAAAACGCAACAGAGTAAAATAGAGGCTTCAGAAATGAAAACATAAGATAAGAGTTAGGAATTTTTAATCTAAATGAAGGATTAAAATATTTCAAACAAAGGTGGATATAACATGCTAAAAAATGCCAGCTATCAGACTTACTAAACAAACAATGCAATATTGTGCTAAAAGGAGATTGGTGGGCAGACACAAGGAACGATGGCTGGAGGGCTTTGAAGGAACAGGCACTTGATTGCCTATGCCATGAAGTGAAGAAGAAGAAGAAAAAGAAGCTCCATAACCCGCGAAAATATAACAAAGATTTATGTAAGATAAGATAAAATAAGAGAGGAGCTACATCCCTTTAGGGCAATGGAATCCTATGTAGGGTAGCTCAGTGTAAACTTCAAGGTAAACCAGTTCACGAACGACTCCTCACTTCTTATTTTAGGGGTACTCATTGGTGAAATTCTTTAATCCGGTACTTATTATCCAAATGCTTTCAGAATGTTGTAACATACTGCCCTATTACTATTATAAGAGTCTTATAGATGTTATACAAATCTCTTTATATACATAAAAGTCGGTTTATGTGTGTATGTGCCTTATAGAATCCTATATCGTTGCACCCGTTTCAACTAAACTTGGCACAGATAACCTTTGACACAAGAAAAAATTGTTGTGTAACTTAGAATTTCAAATTCCACCCCATTTCACATAATTCATTATTTCATTTTATGTAACGCATACAGAAGCTCGCGAGACCATGTATACTGTAACAAAATGGCAATTTGGCAAATCTCATTCCTGACACCAGTGTGACAAAGATGACAAAATCCAATCCAATTACTTTTTTATCACTTTATTCTACCACAAAGCTTGTGCTCAACAATACGGTTCTCTCTCACGGACGTTAACATAGTCTACAGTCCTTTGTGATATTACAACTCACAGCTTTTGTCTTCTCGTATGCCTAATACACGATTTTCTGTCTTTCAGTCCTCTCTTTGTCTCACAAAAACTAAATCTAAGGATACGATCACTCAACACTCATTAACTGATTCGCTATCTTCCTTTCTACGCGACGGTTCTCTCACGACGATCGTACACACGCAGCTGAGATACATACACTTCAACTAAAAGCTACCTCCCCTTACACGTTCTGCAAGCTTTTATACCGGCGATGCGCTAACCGGATCTTTCTCGAAAACGCTCTTTTTTCTTAATTTGCCAACAGTCAGAAAATTCATAAAAGTTCTAGCATCCTTTGTAATGCTGCACTGGTTGTTGTCAGTGTTTGCTCGCGTGAGTAGCGTGGGGCAGCTTGACCTTAAGCGCCTTTGTTACAGGCTTTCTCATGGTCTCGCAAAATAACAAAGGAAGAACGAGATTATATAATATTTGTTGATCTCTTTAGCATCGATCATGGAGTAATAACACAGGTCTTCTTTTGTTTTGAGTTTCTTGTATTTTCTTAGCAGTTTTGTGTACATTGGTTACTGAGAAAAACAAAGGTTATATTGAGGTTACTTAAACGGCTATTATTTGTTTACAGTGAGATTTTCTCTATAAAAGTGACGAGGTAGTTCGAATACGAAATATGGAAGTCACTGTTCTGTATTAACGAGAAATCATAATTAAAAACACTGTTATTTGTGGTTCTCAACAGTGCTTTTGCATAGTATATTTTCGGTATTTTTATTACAGAATTTTCCCTTTTTGGTATCTAGAGAGGTTTAATTATGCTTTTTAAGCATCTCTGTAATATTTATAAATTCCTCCAAAAATAAGGAAAGAAACGCAAGGCTATTGGGCAAGTACAACCTAAGGCTAAACGTTTTAGAGGTAAACCATCAAACTACGGGTAACGCTGGATATTTCAGCAAGTATTTTTGATAAATTAATCAAGTTAATTTTGAGCTGACTAATCAGTAGTTTCACTCGATGTATAATTCGTAGCTTTTAAAAATAAAGATTACTTCTATATTATTTAAATATTAATATCAAAATTGCATATAGAATTATTCATTCTTCTGGTAGTTTCAGAAAAATAATTTTTAAAACATTAAACATAATTTAAAGTCAGTATCCGAATCAATTACGTCATGTTTGAGCAATTTAAAAGGTAACAAAACTTATATGCCAGTTTTTAAGTCTCTCTGAGTTTCTGCTGAAAATTTGAGCAAGTTTGGCTACAAACTGCATTGTATGGAACGTATTGAATGTGCAAAAGTGTAAGAAATATAAAAGTGCAGTAAAAGGAATTGAGAGTTAATATAGGCCATTAGACCTGTGTGTCCTTGGGCATTTAAATTGTCACTTGAGGCCTTAAAAGGCTCTGAGAGCCATAGTATGTAATTGAGGGTAGAGGTTTAAAGTACTTTTGGATATAACGTGATTTTTAAATTTTTTTTTAAAAATTTTAGTTGCATTACGCCGTAGTGTATAAAAACAACATCTAGTTACATTTTATTACAGGAACATAGTGATGTAACACTTCGGCAAAGAAAAGACAGAGTTTAAAAAGCGACAACTGAACCTGTGTTATATTTGTTTCTTTGATTACCATTTATCAAATACTACAGATATGTAAGTGATGAATCAGCATAAGAACTTGTGAATAACTTTTATTCTAATTCTGTAGATGTATGGACTCAGTTTTATAGATCGAAAACCTTCTCATCTAAGGACAGTTTACTTTATTTCCTTTGTATGTACGTTGTAATCAAGTTCGTTGTCAGGCAATTTTAAATACTTTTATAAAGAGATAAAACTAACATTAAAAGTCACAGAACTGATATTTTATATTAACTGAGATAATTTTCTCTAGGGTACAGAATATGTGCGCTTTCCTAATAGGTTAATTTAGTGGCTTGGGAGTTGTATATGTCAAACATATCTGTATCATGTGCAAATTATGTAGTTTCTATATTATTAAATAACTATGGATAAATAAAGAATGAGCAATGACCACGTATGAAAATCGATTGTGAACTATACTGAAGTACTCTGTCCGATGGCCCACGCGCGTGGAAGTTGGAACTTTTGATCGACATATAGAGTATATTACACAAAAATGCATAGCCCTAGTACATCAGCTGGTATAATATACTAAACTAAAATTAGGGATTACCACACAAAACCCTCAAAACAATGCCTATACAAGGTGCTATTTTGCTTATACTAGTATATGAAGCACCTGCTTGGGAGAAGACTAGGGAAAACAAAGAACACCAAGAAATATAAAAATCTCCAAAGACTCATTAGTATTAAAATAGCAATATCCTATAGCAGCCTGTTTTACAATGCATATTTGTCATGTCAAGTCAATGAACATTATAGTATAAGGGAATGTAACGATTCATAATGCAACACACGGATTGCTGCAGGAATTGCTGGAGTACGTCACACCAGTTGATAAAGCACAATGGATCATGCTGCAGAAATAACAGGACTCTATGAAGCCACCAATGACCAATACAAAATAAATATAAACGAAAGTTAAAATACTTTGAAAGAAAACAGCTTAAGCATTCGTTAAACGATAATTTACAACATAAATTTATCATCAACTCTTCATTGCTCACGAGAATTCTCCTGTTCCGGACTCCACAACACAAATTTTTTCCTGTAAATCAAATAAAACTAAAGATAGAAAGAATAAAGAACACAAAAACCTCCGTGATCATGGGGAATGGACCGCGAAAGTTTGATGCAGGTACCGTGGCCATCCTCACAACATGGCCATTACGCTAAACACACAGGTTCCAATTTCCTCCACTTGTTTTCTCATCATATCTTACAGTTGAAGAGGACGTGATCAGTGGCGAGCATACTCCCTAGCAATTTTAAGGCACAACTCTGTAATTTGTATTCGTAAACCATAGGTTTCCTATCTCAAATTGATTGCCTACGAACCGTCTCTTCACAGTAAAATTCACATGGCATTATTTATTTACACCCGGTGTATACGACTGAGGCTATTCCAAGAAAATTCAAGGTGCATATTCCATTTATCATGAAAATCTCTTAACCATATGCTATTTAAATACAAATCATTACAGCCATCTTTGAGAGAATCGAAAGTTTAGCTTTAAATCGACTTTTCGTTCTTGGTTTAGGCTGTTCATAGACAGACAGACACACACATACACGTACCGATATATTTAAATAATTGGGGGATTCACGGGATCCCAAAACATATTTGCGGTGTAATCTTACATAAAATTGTTGGGTACAATACAATACCCTTGCTTTCTTTACGTAGCAGAGAAAGTAAAAATATATAGACATCTGATATGCATATTTTTTCTATTGTAGATTTATTTATAAGAACATTTTTATGAGTATTTTAAACTTAGTTCATTAATTGAAAATTTATGAGCAGGATATTTTGTTGCTCCTAAAATATTTCTGAATATATGCACCTTTCTATTGTTAATCTAAAACTTTAAACAGAGCTACGTTATGGATAATAATTGCATCTAGCATCTTAGCAATGATGAAGCAATAACTGCGTAATTAACCCTTTAAAGGTTAACTGCGTAATTAACCCCAGTCATTCTTATCGATGTATTATTACATAAGGGATAAGAGTATACCTTCGTGATCTTTAGTACCTTTCTAGGAAGCAATGTGTGAGCCTTGAGTAAAAATAGAATCAGTAATGCAAACCCGAATACCAAGAAAATATGCAACAATACCTACGCCTTGAGGTGTTGTCGACACACCGGGCGACTCTTTACGTTATTGTCCGCTGAGAGGGCTTACAGTTGTATTCTCTACCAGATACTTGGCTGTTGTTACTGTGTGTGATTAATTCAGCAATGGATCCTTATGAAACAGAAGAAACAAGAATGCTGAAACTTCTAGAAGAGGTATTAGATCAGGTGTTGTAGTATTTAACGACCGCTTTTACTACTACAGCACCGCAGGCGGTGACACTGATGACACATGGAATGAAGATGGAGCACCGGTGGAATGAGATGGCGGGGGAAACTGGAGCACCCGGAGAAAACCCGCCCTGACGCCGCTTCGTCTACCACGAATACCACATGCGGGTCCCTGGGATCGAACCCGGGCCGCCTAGGTGGTAGGCGAGCGCGCTAACCGCTCGGCCACGGCGCCGCCGGTATTTATTTATTTATTTATTTCAACCATAAAACATATACATGTTGTGGTTGTGTCACTAAAAAAAAACTACTTACAAAATATAGTACTTACATACATAATATTCACAGGCACAATCTATCTACAAACCCTCATCTAAAACTCAAACTCAAAATCCTCCAGACTACAAAGGACACCTTGTACCAGATACTGTTTCACCGCTTACATCCTTAGATCTGCATTTACCTCAACAATGCAATTAGATCAGCAAAGACAAAAGCTAAATCGCATTGTGTAAACCATGTGTCTAAAGCACATGGAAAATCTTGTGTTATGATAAGGCACCCATTGCAGCCTGTGATAGCGACTAAATTCACGAAACTTTTGTATGAGTTGACAGAATAAATGTTTACTAATATATGTAGTAGCGGCTTAAATCAGTAATACAAAACAAAGAATACCAGAAACAAGCAATTTCAGCAAAAGGTTGTAAACAAATAGGAAATATTGTTTGTACTTTAAGAAACAGTAATTTGATACTTTATTAATATAAAAAACACACTCATATAAAGCGAGATAGCATTCTGAAGAGTAATTAATTCAGTAAACATATTTATATGAATGATTTCCTGCACAACCGCTTTTGTTTGGGGTGTCAGGAACACCCCGTGCGGCTAGTAATGTTATGAAAACAAGCGCGACTACGGGAAAAAAAAAAAAAAAAAAAAAAGAAAGAATGAGGGAAAGTATGTTCAAATTGACACTGGTAACGTTGCTACCACATTTGACAATGCTTTTTTACCCCAACCCTAAATTTTCAACGCAGTTAACTTGGTAGCCGTTGTATGTACTTAATTCTCACCTCGTACTCGGCATTCTAGAAATATTTACCATTATAACAAGTGTTAACTGCATACATACATTTACTGTTATTTTACAGTTGGTGTTGGTCAGTATGGTTTATTTGTGTTGTGGATGTCAGTAAAAACACGTGTTGTAATAAGCATTGCCAGAGGGATTTAAAGAATTAGAGGTAGTTCGTATCCAAATCTTAACCGGAAATATTGAATGACGCACTATCATTAACACAAAACACTTGTTTTTGATTGTTTAGCGCTTTGTAAAACAAAACAGTGAATTAATAGCAACAACAGCAATAATGATAATAATAATAGGTAATAATAATAATAATAATAATAATAATAATAATAATAATAATAATAATAATAATAATAATAATAATAATAATAATAATAATAATAATAATAATAATAATAATAATAATAATAATAATAATAATAATAATAATAATAATAATAATAATAATAATAATAATAATAATAATAATAATAATAATAATAATAATAATAATAATAATAATAACAATAATAACAATAATAATAAATAATGATTATGATAGGGTCAATACTAGTGACAATGTCTAATTGTCTACAACCTAAATGCAGTGAAATCAAATGAAAGGTCTGGCATTTCTGATGGACAATTTTCTTCTCAATTAAACTAGCTACCTGCGATTTTTCTGTAGATCTTGCTGGTTTAGTAAAATACACAGCATAACCTACTCATTTCACTATAGATATTTCCAGTGCTGCACTGCATGTCAAAGCCACTCCATCTACTTTCCCCTCCCTCTGAACCCACCTACTGTTGTGCGGTACAGTATCCCTAATGACATCAGAGAGTTTCTATTTTACGGGCCTCTGCAGTACACAGTTGAAGTTTTATTACTAAACATTATTTCATTAATTTAGAATATAATTAGTTTCTTCCTTTCAGTGCTTAAAATGGTTAGTATCGATTATTAGAAATATGCGTTATCCAAAATGGCTTGCCCCCTTTATTTCAGTTATACTCGAATGTAATAATGAAAATCTGAAACTGTTCGAGGAGCTACTTTGACACCGGAAGTTACTGTACGAAAGTCACCTGAATAATTGTGTACAAGAAACTACATCACCATCATGTTTAAGAGATATTTACTGCTCTTATATACTTTTATTGCAACTTTAAAACCATTTAAATTAAAGGAACAGTTGTAAAGGAAAGTTATAGACCGCTCTTCGTATGTTTACAGCAGGTCAAGAACGTGTACGTGATTACCATAGAAACGAGAATCCTGTTCTCCCAGTGTGTACAAACTGTCACAATCTCCCAACCTTTCCACAGTCGTTGTACCGAGATTATTGCATTATTTCATTATATATTTCCTCTTCCTTGTACAAAAAAGTAAGCCAACCAATGAGGGACGCTCTCTGAGGTCACATGACCGGGACGTGACCCCTAAGCCGCCCACGAATCCCAGCTATGTCGATAAGGGCGATAATTCCACCAGATTGTATGCAGACGTAGACTTCGTCTCTCGACAACATTTTTCTTCGTAAAGAGTTCTCCGTCTGACGTATGTATAGCCGGTTGCTATAGTGTCTGGACTCCCAGCTTGTGCCGCGAAACAAAACACCATCATTGCAATTTTTGGCAGTAATATGTATATTATATTGACAATTTTACGTAAGATTTGCTTTCATCATATAATCCTATACAACAACATGACATAATTGTTTTTTATAACATTTTGAACCAAGCTTCTTAGACACAATAGAAGTTCGTTGCTTTGCTTTGGTAGGATCCCGAGGATGGCCAAATTATTCAATGCTAAACAAAATCTGATGTTTTGCACTTACGCAACTTTCTCTACTCAGTCTTGTACAAACTACATATAAAAACGCCTGTTTTTTATTATGTTAAGCTGTAGAAATCCCTTTATTGCATATTTCCTTGTAGGTACAATGGGAATATGGGGATGCAGTAGGTTTTAAGCTATAGTCAAATTAATATTTTAAAATCTGGTTGCTATGAAATTTCATTCTCTTTGTATAACCAGGAGAAAAAAATGAATAACGGTTTCCCAACTCAGAAAGGTATACAAGTATTGGAAAATTCATATCTTGGAGAAAAATTAATAACAGTTTTCCAATTCAGAAAGATAATAAAAATTGTAAAATTCAAACAAATAACTAGAAATATCCTGGAGATAGTTAACTCCCCAACAACGAGACGTGCAGTTTAGTACAGTAAGAATATTACGGTTTATGCAAAGGTCAATCAGAATGGAGGTTTTTTCCAGAAAATTTAAAATAAATATACTTTACTTGACGTGAAAATATGTTATAAATGATAACTTAATCAAATTGTTACATCTATTTTCAATATAAAGGGTAGTTCAAGGTGGGAGAATCTTTTCTATTAAATCTTCGTGTCGCATCAATTTGCTATTTAAGCGCCTATTCGTTTTCCAGTTCTGTTGTTCACAGACAAAAAGACAATATGGTAACTCTGGACAGAAAGTCTATCTTCTAAACCTGGCCACAGAGATAGTTGTAGAGTTCTTACTGACGCACTGGGACAGGAAACAGGCGGAACTAAGGAAAATATATTCAGTTCCACTGATGTGGTTTGCCCTCTCTTAGCATTGTGCCATGGATTTCTTATATCTGAATTTTTAATTCGTTATATTCTTTTTATACCTTCTACATTTCCTAAAAATCTCATTTTTGCTGCTGCGAGTCTGTTTTTCAGCTGCAAATTTGAGAGTCCACACTGCAGCTCCGTATAGATGTAGGAAACACAAGAAATTTGTATATTTTTATTTTAAATTCTTTACTTTAGTTTTTGAATTTTTGTTACTATTTCCGTTAGTATGATTCATCCTATAATTTTCTGTGGACATTATTATCAAGGAATAGGATATATCAAAGCAAGTAAATAGAAAGATGTAACTTGTTCTATTACATTATTGCTGGCAACAATTTTGCTTCTTCTTAACTTAGGTCCCCAAAAGGCAACTTTTTTGATGGGATATTTGTAAATCATATGATTTGATAGTATTTTCCAATTCAAATACCGCTTTTTGTAATGTCATTTCATTTTCAGCAAATATAATCTGATTATCTGCAAACATTGTAAATAAACTATTAAAACCATATTTGATAAAACTCCTAATTTTAAATTTCCATTCTCTTAGAACTTCGTGTATGCAGAATTTAAAGAACATGCTCGAAAGGCTATATTCACCACTTTGTCAACAATTATGCAGTTAGGACTTATTTTATCTGTCAATTTTTACATACATTAGACTAGACGTAATAATATTTATATTTTGTTCAAAATAAGATATACTGGATATACACGAAAATGGCCGGATGCGCTGGAATTCACGCTGCAACCCATCCTGTAATATTTGATGAAATCCTAGTGTAATATTCGAAAAAACTATGTCTCTCTCACCCCATTTTCTACGCATCGTACATTACTTAAACCAAACATTTAATGGACGATGGATTGGTCGAGGAAGTCCAGTAGCGTGACCTCCGTGTTCGACGGACTTCAATCCATTGAATTTCTGACTTTGGGGATATTTAAAGAGATTGGTGTGTACCAAACCCATCAAAATGTGCATACGTTGCACATTTGCGTAAAATGGCTCATATTTGAACACGTTTTTGTTTCCGGACATGTTTACAGGGACATTTATTCTAGTTTTAACCAATCCCAGCTCTTGTTAAAATATCTCACTCTTTTTTGAACATCTTTATGTATAAATTGTAACTAAATTCATTCACATTAAGATGGAAATGCATACAATGTTTGCCCGACAGTTTAAAGAAATAATAAACCATTTATACCCATTCGTCTAGAAGCTAGATGACTCTAAATATTTGACACAAATTATTTTTTTCGGCAAAACTGTTCTTTATTGACAATAATTGTATTGGACATATTTGTTACTCATCAGTAGAGTTCCTGGTTAACGTATATGCATACTTATTTCTTAATCACTATATTTTCCGAAATTGTTTAATACACATTTCCTTGTAGCTAATTTGAAGTACACAGGATGCTAGTACGACAGTCAAATATTTAAAAATAGACTCGCTGGACTTGGACATTTTAAACTCTCTTTGTACGATTTTATGAGAAACAAAAGAACAAATTAAAACATAAATACTTATTTTGTTTATTAACGACGCTTTTAATTACCAGGATCATAGCACCATCAGTGTGCAGGAATTTTGTCCCGCAGGAGTTCTTTTACACGCCAATAAATCTACGGACATGGTGCTACCACTTTCAAGCACACTTAAAAACCATCGGTCTGAGCCAGGTTTGAACGTGCGTGGAACGGTAGGCCAGCGCTTAACCAACTGTGACACCCAGACCTAGTTTGAAATACCGGAAAATTGCGATTAACAAGAAATATCTCGTAAAAGGTTAAAAACAACAAAAAGTGATTTCACGAACACGAGCTAACTTAAATGTAAATGTTGGTATTTATTCAATGTTTTGTTTTTGAATTTCTCTGTTTTCTCTCTCTCTCTCTCTCTCTCTCTCTCTCTCTCTCTCGCTCTCTCTCAGAAACCCATTCCTACAGTTTATTTATTTCAGTGGGTTTCAAAACGTGTATTTTTGGTGAAATCTCAATATAGAATGGAGTACACAAAATATGTAAACTAACACTTCACTTGAATTAAATTGAGTTCAACTCAATACATCACCAACGATCGTTTCGATACACGTTTGTGCCATTATCAAGGTAAACTCAGTTTTGATAATGGCACAAAGGTGTGTCGAAACGATCTTTGGAGATATATTGAATTTAACTCAATTTTACTTAAGTGAAGTGGTAGTCTCTACATATTTTGTGTTATTTGTGGATCCTATTGCTTCACTGTTAATAGCTTCAGGTGTGCATAATGAAATGGAATACTTTATCTGGTGTTTTGTAGGCAGATGACAGAATGTTGAAACTAGAATGAAAACATGACACTCGTTTCAAATGACACCCACAACGTTATGTACATTGTTTTAACGGCCTGGATTACGAAGGTAAGGCCACATATCTGTAAGGAAGTGCATTAAATTCACGTAATTGATTAAAGTAAGCAATAACTCCGTCCTAATTGTCTCGTAAGTGACGGTAAGCATTAAGAGGAACGTTTATGAGCAGGTTAAGGAGCATTTATGTCATTCATAAGAGAAATTCAGCGTTTACAACGGCTCAGTAGGCATTATGGAGGAAATGGAAACTGTGTTTGCCTCATAGTTCACCTTAAGGCGTTGTAGACGGAGATGAAACCATCTTATTTGTATTGTATTCGTACTTAATCTAATTTATTCTGGTAACACACACACAAACACACAAACACACAAATACACACACAAACACACACAAACACACACATACACACATAGGGTGGAAGTTACTACTTCGGCCAAACGTTAAATTCTACAAGATGAGTGTAAAAATTACGTTCAATACAGTTATTGTTAATAAAGAACCGTTTTAGTGGAAAAAAAAATTGTGTCAAATATTTGGAGCTATACGAGTTGATCTCATAAATGGTTTATCATTTCACTGTCATCCAAATATTGTGCGAACAATGCTGTAATGCATTTCTACCTTAATCCGAATGATTTTAGTTAAAATCTTAAAATGTCATGCAAAGTTTAATTTCTAAGAGAAATTGGCAACGTCACGTCAATTTTAAATTTTGACTAAGTTCATTCGAATTGAAATAAAAAGACGTTACACCATTTTTCACACAATATTTTCTTGATAGTTAATTAAATAGCAAGCTACTTATATCCATTCCTCAAGAAGCTAGATGGCTCCAAATATTTGACACAAATTATTTTTTTTCGGCGCAACGGTTCTTTATTGACAATAATTGTATTGGACATATTTGTTACACTCATCATGCAGAACCCTTGATTAACGTATGACCGAACCAGTCAGCACCTTCCACTCAGTATATATACGTATATATATACTTCATATTCTTATGTATTCTGTCATGTAATTATTTCAGGTAGTAAGGTTGAAGCACTTTGTTTGTTACAATTGCGTTTTGGATAAATAACAAAGGATAAATGGCTAAGAATGGTGTAATTTTTACACGCAATATTCTAACAATTACGAATTGAAAGGCACCTCTTAGAAGTAACGCAACGAAAGCTTGCCAACGAAATCTGAGAAACTCGGAACTACTCGGATGAAGTTGGGTTACCTCGCTCGATTGAAGGCCATATGCCACTTCCACATCCCACATTGTACAAGGACCACCAAAGATAATGTCACTGCGCCTCCGGTCTGTGTCACATTATTTATCGTTGTACGAAGCCATGGCCATTTCTTTTGCTGTTTTAGGCCACAGTGCAAGGGTGCGTTGCCTAAACTAACCAATGAAATGGCGGAGTGACATAACCTTTGGCGGTCATTGTACCTGCCGATCCCACACTTTGAGACGTTGTTAGATACCGGAGCCCATAATAGGGATACTGTCACCCTGCAACAGGCGTAACGGTACGTTTTACAAAAACGGTCTTCTGCGCATCCTGCAGATTGGCAAGCTTTCGTTGAGCCAGCTCTACATTATGCTATTCATAAAAAAGAGCGTTTTTCCACACTTTTCATTTTATATTAGGTATATAGACTCCTTTGTATGTAGGAGGTGAAAAAAAAAAAAGACGCTCATCATATAACAGATATATTTTTGTTAAAACTCTACTCAAGTGAACAAGGAAAAAAAAGCTATTGTTACATTCACATAACTTTCTGTAGTCACTATATTTATTATTTTCCCTACTACGTACAGTAAGCAGAGGAAGCACTGTATTCCACTCAAAAAGTCGACACCGAGATTTCAGTATTCATGTGTTGAGAGTATCAGAATAATATATATATAATTTCTTTTTTTTTCAAATAGGAACCCCTGTCCGGAAATGCACGGTTTGGACGCTGTAACACATGGAAGTGTGAGATGCGTGTGCGTTCACATTTCGTTGATAAACCCAACATCGAGTTGTCTACATTAGAAACGGGCTTCGAACTGTGTACCTCCTACGTCATTGTATAGCCTATATCGGCGGTGGTGAGCCTATATCGGCACATGGCCCAATACGTGCGATTTTCAATCGCTCAGTGGATTCGAAGTATAAGATCCTCTGCTGACGTTACAGGAGTGCGATACTTTTCAAACAACTACACAGAACATAGTCGAGAGGTGTCAGATCTGGTGAACGTGCTGGTCATGGAACTAGTCCACCTCTACCAATCCATGGTCCCGAATATGCGACGTTGAGGTGATTCCGCACATTTACATTAAAATGTGCTGGATCTCATGTCGGCCGTTTCAGCAGCTGTGTACTGGTATGTGTTGCACTGCTGTTAAAACATTACTGTACTGGAAACTACACAAGTAACGCAGTAGTATGTGCACCAAGGACTCTATGGAGAAATTTAGTCCATCTGCAGGAATGATATTATGCTCAGGTCGTTCATCCCAGTACACAGATAGCTAAAGGGTTGATGCCTTGCGCATTTGGTTTTCAAACTTCGAAGCTCCCAGCGTCCAAACCGTGCATTTAAGGGCAGGGCTTCCTATTTGAAAATCGATCAATTTACCATCCCGAACAACATACTAAGTGTAGTCGGTTTTTTTTTTTTTTGGGGGGGGGCGAGGTGGGGGCAGTCTGTCTCTGAATAACGAGGCTCAACAACGAAAATTTGATTGAATAAGCTCAGCATCTACCAAGAAAGTGACTCGAAAGTGTAGAAAGAAAAATTCCCCATCTCAAGTTACCCTTTACGTGGAAATTTCGATTTTTTCAAAAATGACCAATGATTTAGATTAAATTACCATCTGTTGAACATATTTTCATGACAAATATCTAAAATGTATAACTTGTATTTTCTGGTATTAGCCTCTGAAGCCCACTTCATTCTAAATGACTTTTGTACAAGTGATATACTGTAAGAGTTACTCAAAACGTTAGTATACAAAAAATTTAAACCTCCTTGAAGCACACACGTTATCTTAAATATCTTTTTTTGTGGAGTTAACCGTTTCCAAGATATTTCTCGTGATTGCTTTAAATTTTCAAATACTTTAGTTCTTCTCAAATGGGAAGTACTTATTCGTTTAGTTCCTTTCTTTGTTCTTCTGCTGGACATAAAAAGAGAACAGATTTTCAAAGCATCACATAGCGATGGGCTCTTAAAAGATTTAACTATAGCTTAAAGCATGCTGTATTCTCTGAAAGGAAATAAGACAATGTTTGACATGTTTATTTGTATAAACATGAAGTAGATAGAACAATAAGGCTCTGTAAGAAAGAAATCTTTGAACAAGAGTGACCAGGAAAAGGCTTCTAATTGCAATACCTAAGACTTATTTTAGTTATCTTAAAAGAGCTCTACTACTATTGATGTTATTCATAGGTTTAATATAGTGACATGAGAAATCAAATATATATCTTGAATTTTCTGGAAATACCCTCTGATGTTCGCTTTGTTTGAACTTCGTATTAATTTTATATATCAAAAAGTCTCTAAAGATAGTCAAAAACTGCCTGCTGTAAAGCTTAGACACATTAAAATACACAATGTGTGAAATAGATTTTTTGGAGCGTTAAAATATTTGTAGTACTAATCCATATAGCAAGTTTAGATATTTACTAAACGTTACCCAATGGAAATGTTTCAAATTTGGCTGTTCCTGCTTTCTTTACTGACTTTATTTTCTTTCCATCGTTAAAGCTTATTTCCAAGAATGGGGTTTTAAATACTGTTAGCTCGTGTTAGAACCTTATTTAATTTGAAATAATTTCTATGTAAAAATGTATTGTGATTAACGCAGAGAGAATAGAAGAGTAACTCTTTACATGAATACTGTAATATACAGACACAGAAAAACAATATGCAAAACATTGTAGAGAAGGAAAGCAGAATTAAATTAAGATTTCCAGGTTAGGAGCACGCGATCACAAATGCAGTTTAATAACAGCAGCGCCGCACTTAAAGGTGTTCATTTGCTGTTAGAAATATGTATCGAAATACAGCCCTTTCAATACAGATTTTTGTCCTACTCAGAGCTACTGAAAAACAGTTTATTCAATAACACGCATTAATATCAATTTTATTTCACTATTTTCATTGTAACATTCTGTTTTCATTTAACAGGTAATCCAAGTTATTATACTTGAATATATCACTTGCATGTTTTACATTCAGAGTAGTCTTCTATACCGAATAGTCTGTGTACAATGTTGCGGATTGCATAGTTTTTTGCATTTCTTCAAAGTAAACTGTGAGCACATTTTCTGAGAATGAAGTTACTTTTCTTTCTTTCGCACCAAACCATTTTCATACAATTCTTGACACATTTTCTTTGATTTTTCAGGAAGTAAATAAAGAGCTATTGACCGTAACGTCAAAATGCTAATTTCTATACTGCCTTTCAACTCTACAATTATTTTTCTACATTATTTTTCCACACTGGTATCACTTCTATAGAAAGTTGTAAAAATACATCACATTAGACTTTTTACTATCGACTTCACTTTAATTGAGAAAAAGATTGCAGAAATTGGTTCATTATACGCTACATTGCACCTACAAATCGGGATGGATACAGGAGGCTGGAACGACAGTAAAATGTTTAAAAATCTGATGTGTTGCACTCACATGACTTTCTCAACTCTTATACTAAACATTCTTAAAAACTCTTATTCCTATATCTTCTTTGTATTAGTTGAGACAAACATTTGTACAACTTATCTTATTGCGTATTTCCTTGTAGGTGCAAGTGGAATATTAAAATACAGTAGGCATTGAGCGATAGTCAAATGTCTTAAACCTTTGAGATCCCGTTCTCTTTGCACGCTTAACATATAAAAAAATGAACAACGATGTTCCATTTCACGAAAGTTTTAAGTTTTCCGAAACTGGCACAAATAACAAGGAATCTATCCGAAACTGTTCACTCTACAAAAAAATTATTGAGAGACAAATTGTGTGTTTTAGCGAGATTAATTTTTTGTAGACTGAAATTTTGTCAATCTCTTAGGGTTTACCGGTTATTCAAAATTCATCCAGAGTAAACAGGACTACACAGGCTATAGCCAGAAAATTCAAAATATACATTTCATTTATCATATAAATATCTTAAACATATGGCATTTTAATCAAAATTGTTAGAGCCATTTTCAAGAAAATTAAAATCTTAGAAAATGTTTTTCATGGAGAGTCTTCGTGTCGCATCCTTGAAAGACATTAAACTTAAATACCAACTTTGGTTTTTTAACCGAATTTTCATTTTTGACTTATGCTGTCCACAAACTGACAGACAGACAGACACACACACACACACACACACACACACACACACACACACACACACACACACACATACACACACACGGGGCTTTCTCTAAAAATACCTTTTTGGATTCAGGTGGTCTCAAAACACATATTTCCGGTGAAATCTCGACATCGAGTTTTTGAGTTGAATACATTACTTCCTCTACTTATCAGTATTTGCAGTAAGCAGAGGAACGATTCCACTCAACATTGATAGTCCCTGAAGTATATGTAGGATATGAGGTAGACCCTGTTGACACGGACATAATTCCTCCACTGATATCGGCCGCGGGACGACCTGTGGACTCCTGTAATCAACTAAGAAAGGGGGTGCGTACCGTTGTGTTGCATAGCGAAAGGTTCACAAATCACACGAATTCACGAATCAAACATGAAACATATGAAACGTATCCTGGTCCTCATTAGGACGATAGGGGGTGTTCCTGACATCAGGAGGGAAACAACTAAAGGAAAAACTGCGTCTGTCGTTCTTCTGTAATGTGTAGTTTCTGTGTTTTTGTTTTGTAGAATAATGTGTTCTAAACTAATGAATTTATTTTGTACATGTTTGCAGGTACGAGGCGTGTTGTTAAAAGTACCTTTTAAACATTTTGTGCTGCAGCGTTGCAGGTGCGATTTTGAGCATAACGATCACTTCTCCCATTCATTAGGAAGCCAGACGCACCTGTGAGCGATTGTCACCAATTGTTAGACCGTTTTGAATGTTCAAAGCAATAGAAGGACCCGCCAATTGTGACGTCAGATTAATGATTCGTTTTTTGTATGCAAGGAATATTACGCCTGCAAATATTCACCTCAAATCACTGTGTGAGGTCTATGGGTAAAAAATAAAGAGTGACAATGCCCGGCCACACACAGCCAAACAATGCCAAGATCTGATCGCACCATTTGGTTGTGAATAATTTAACCATCCTCCCTACAGCCTGAATTTGACATAAAGCAATTTTTATGTGCTTTATCTGAAGAAATTTCTTGGTGGAAAACATTTCAAGGGCGATAATGTGAAACAAGAAGTGCAGATTTGGCTTTAATTACAACCAGCATCGTTCTTGATGAAGGCATACAGAACTAGTGCGCATTACAAGTGTCTGAATAATGACAATGGCACTGATTGGCACTTATATTAAAAACATGCTTCATACCTTTCAAATTGTGCTGGAGTTGAGGGTAATTTATGTTCAAAATTTTACACGGACCATTTATTTGTGGGGTTTATTTTGTATATGGAAATACGATCCAGGTAGCCCATCTCATCCGTAATTGGGGTAAGTAGATAACCTTTCGTGCATCAAAAGAGTTGCAGAACGCAACGACGAGATTCCTATGAAGCGGGCGGCAGTGGTTTGAGTGAACTTCGTTCTGCTTATAAGAGAAGATGAGCGATTTGAGGTAGTTTGAACTATCTTCAAGCATGGAAACTCCTGTCCGAATCCGTCCGTGAGGGGTGACTTGGAATGTTCAATCTAGAAACGTTAGGGATCCAGCTCGGTTGAGTCTGCTGTCAACAAATGTTGTCACCAGTAATATTCTCTCACCTCACGCTTCTTCCAGAAGTTCAGCAGGGTCAATAGGTCTAGCGTTGGCCACAGCACTTGAATCCTCCTCTGTTCCTATCATATAAGTGAGCGGGATGGCACTGGCGGTAACGCTTAGGACGGGAATTCGGGAACCATGTGTTCGATCCCCGATGAGCTAATGTGCCCCCCCTTTTTCTTTTCTTTTTTTTTTTTTTTTTTTTTTTTTTTTTTTTTTTTTTTTTTTTTTTTTTAAGTTGCTTGGTCACTAGGTTAATGTCGGGTTGATTATATCCCTTTCCGCGACTTCGTATCCCACCATTTCATTTCCATCTCATTTAATCCAGTGTTTCCATGGTCGGAAGTATCGGCGAAGAGCGAGTGTGGTACAGTTGCGTGATGGAATTTGTGCTCCGTAACTGCTTTTCTCGGCATAGGGGGCGGCGTTGGGGATCTCCTGATAGACATTCACCGTACATGTCCCCGTAGAGGTGATGATGCCCAATCTGTGAGGATGTCGGCTGCATGAAGAAACCTAGTGCCGAGATTATCTCAGCATACGTTAGAGACTCTACGCTGACTCGCGTCCCTCATCAGGGTTCTAGAGCACTCCCTGGGCACTCCCATCTCCTCCTTCCCTGCTGGGTCTGACATACAGGAGCCTGACTATAGCCTCAGCGTGGAATTCCCTCCGGTTGTACTCTACATACTTCCTACCTATCACATATATTGTCGGTCTGGGTGGCTCAGTTGGTTAGACGCTGGCCTACTGATCCTAAGGTCGCGGGTTCAAACCCGGCCCAGACCGATGGTTTTTAAGTGTGCTTAAAAACGACAGCTCCATGTCAGTAGATTTACTGGCATGTAAAAGAACTCCTGCGGGACAAAATTCCGGCACACCGGCGACGCTGATGTGATCCTGGCAATTGACAGCGTCGTTAAACAACAAAATATTTATTATTTTATCACATATGACGCCGATGTCGTCATCAGATTTCGTAACCCTTGTGCTGTCATGCCTCATCCCGTCCTCCCGAAGATTCCATAGGGCCAATAGGTATACGCTTGGCCACAGGTCACAAATCTTCCTTCATTCCTAATCCCTATTTCTATCATATAGGACGCCATTGTTGCAATCATATCTCGTCGCCCTAGTGCTCTCGAGCTTCATTCCTTCCTCCGGAAGTTCAGTAGGGCCAATAGGTCCTAGCCTTGCGCACAGTACGCAAACCCTCCTCCGTTTCTAATCCCTGTTCCTATCCTACAGAATGCCGATGTCGCCATCAGAGCTGGCCCCCTTAGTGCTATCTTGCCTCATATCTCCGCCGGAGTTTCAGTAGGCGCAGTAGGCCTTCTCTTGCACATAATACTGAAATCTCTTCGTATCGTCATACGTGGTTTTTTCGGCGTTAAACGCCTATGCCATGTAGGCTAATTGCAAGCAGACTGAATGTAATACGAGAGCAACCACAGACAGAAGTTTTTTTACCACGTGAAGGAAGTGGGAAACCAAAGGTCTTCATGTTCTGCTTGAGCAAGATGACAAAAAAACACTTGTTCAAGTCACACTATAATGTCAGACAAGCACTGTGTTACGTAATGTTTGGTTAGTCCAACAGCTGATGTACACCATTAGTTGACTCTCTTTTTTTGGGTATCTCGAGTGTTGTGGTAAACATACGTTTAGTGCCACTCTGTCTTCACTAAGTCGTTCTTCACTGAAGCTTTGCTCTTATTATAACACATCTTCAAGTCGTCGACAGGATCTACTTTAACAGCATTCATGTTGGCTTTAAAATACCTGTTTACAATCTCTACCACAAACTTGCGGTTAGTAAAGGAAGCACTCTACTCCACCCAAATATTCGATACCGAAATTTTACTGCAATATTCGTTTTGATACTCCTTCAATGAAAGATCTGATGTGTTGCTCTGACATGACTTTCTGACAAATTATTCTCATAAACACTTATTCCTCTATCTACTTTATGTTGATCGAGAAAAACATTTGTAGAAATTATCTTATTGCCAATTCTGTTGTACGTGCAAGGGAATAAATTAGGCTTTAAGCGATAGTCAAATGAGTACTGACAATATGATGATTTTGAAATTTGTTATCTTTGCATGACCAAGAGATTAAAAAAAATAAATAAAAAATAAAAAATAAAAACGAATGACCTGCTATTTGAGAACGCTTTAAGTATTGCAAAATTTTGACAAATAAGAAGGGATATCTCCGAAATGGTTCACTCCACAAAAACATTTAACATAAATTGTACATTTTAATGTTGTGTATATCTTTGTATAACAAGATTTTATGTATCTCTTACAG
Source organism: Tenodera sinensis (assembly GCA_030765045.1). NCBI lineage: Eukaryota > Metazoa > Arthropoda > Insecta > Mantodea > Mantidae > Tenodera > Tenodera sinensis. The sequence goes on from CM060964.1 coordinate 331,177,736, forward strand.
TTTGCCAGTTATGCAACAGTCACCAAGAGTAAACAGGAATATATTATCTATAGCCAGATTATTAAAAATATTAATTTCATTTGTCGTAAAAATATCTTAAACATATGGAATTTTAATGACAACTATTAAACCTGTTTTTGAGAAAATCAGAATTTTCAAAAAGTTTTCATGTAAAAGGTAGTTTAGGGTAGAAGAATTTTTTTAAAAATCTTCGTGTTGCATCCTCGAAAGATACCTTGCACAAGTTTGGTGGGGCCCAAATAACCTAGTTTTTAACGGGCCCGGGCCCTTAAACACCACTCACCCCAAGTTTGGTTTTCAACCGACTTTTAGGTTTTGAGTTTTTTTATTCAAGAGTGCTCAAAACATATATTGCCGGTGAAACCTAGGCATCAAAAGTTTGGGTGAAATAAAATACTTCCCCTACTTACTAAGTAGAGAAAGTAAAAACGGCGTGTATATGTGTATCTATCTGTGAACAGCATAACTTAAAAACAAAAAAGTCGGTTAAATACTACACTTTCTATTTGTTCAGCGTCTTGTAAGAATGGAGCACAAGATTTTTAAAAACCACCCAAAGTACCGGTTAGATGAATGTTTTGGAAAGTTTAATTTTCTCAAAATGGCTCTAATGATTACGAAATGCTTAGATATTTTCATAAGCAATGAAATTTATACCTTCAATTTTTTCGGAATAATCTTCGAAGTCATCTTCATTGTGGGTGACCTGCATAATTGGTGAATCATAACAGACAGACAAAATCTTACTACACAAAAATGTAGATCTCGTTTAACTACAATTTATACCAATTAAATTTTTGTGATATTATAGGTTTCCAACATGTTCACTGTTATTAGTTTCTTTATTTTCCAATGCTTATACTTTTCTCAACTTGGAAGGCGTTATTCATTTTTTCTCCTGCCATAGAAAGAGAAGGGATTTTAAAACCAACGTATACAAACCCTTGAATGTTTTGACTCTCACTTATGTTTACCGTATTCTCATTTTCCCATTGTACCTATAAGGAAATATGTAATGAAACAATTTCTAAGAGCACATCTTGATTAACATTGAGTAGATAGAAGAATAAATGTTTGTAAGAATAGTTTGTACAAGAGTGACTACAAAAAGTCATTTGAGTCCTCCATCAGATATTTTTTCTGCTGTTCATGCAAAACAAACGAAATTCAAAGCAATTGCATACGCACTAGCTCTGAAAATATTCGACTATGGCTTAAGACTATCCTAGGCCTAATCCTCAATTCCCATTGTGTGTGTGTGTATATATATATATATATATATATATATATATATATATATATAAGGAAATGTCATTAAATAATATCATTTCTTCACAGATTTATCTGGATTAACGTGAAGTGGATACCAGTAAGGAAAGAAATTTAAGAATCATTATTTTAATTTGCAGAGAGTCGTGTAAATGTAACACATCAAGTTTTACTTTCTGTAGGGTATTACTAACAAGAGATATTGCATTCCATTCTAACATATTATTTCGATATTCGCAGGAAATACATATTATTTTGAGGGCTGCTGACCCCAAAAAGACCATGTATCTCCAGAGCAAAATCTATTTATACCTGTGTATATATGTTTTTTGTAAATAGTTTAAATCGTTGCATCTATTTCCACCAAATTTGGCACAGATAGCCTTTGACAGATGAAGAGAATTACTACCTAGCTTAGAATTCGAAATTCTACTCCATTTCATACAATTACTTATTTAATTTTAGGTAACATTTAAAAAAAGTTCTCAAGTCCATCTATATCTATGTCAGAAATAACCGTAGATCGAACATTGGAAACCTAAGAATAATAATTTACATTTTAAAGGCCTCACAAAGGAACAGCGAGTTATTGTAATATTCATTGATTTCTTGATATCGATCATGGAGTAATAACACTGTCAAATTTGGTCTTTCATTTGTTTTGATTTTCTTCCATTTTCTTAGAGCGTGCGTGTGCGTTAGTTACTCCGAAGGTTGCATTGACTTGGAATAACTCCAAACAAACATAGGACCATTGGGCAAATGCAACCCAAGGCTAAATGTTGTAGGGATAAACCGTCAAACCGTGGGAAACGAGTAATTAATGACAATCTTATTTGTAAAAATTTGTATAGGGTACTAGATGAAACAAATTTTAATATTTATTGGTCCTGGGATGTCATTAGGAAGGCCAGTGAACTAGCACTTATGTTAATTATGGTTGTTACATAAGAACTATTGAACGAATGGTAACCAAATTTCGATTGGTTATACTTTATGTTTCTGTAAATAATCATCATAAAAGTAGTTAAGTTTACGCGTGCTTAATGTTGTGCAAAATTTATGTCTTCAGCATTGTACACTGCATCTTTGATAGTAAAATTCTTGAATTACTGCTTCAGTTGCTTTTGATTTTGAAAATTATTCAGTATGCATTTCTCGAAAGTATTTTAGGTGGTTGGAAAAAATTACAAATCACATGCAAGTTAGTACCTTGCTGCACTTCTACTACCGTAAGTTACGAGAGTTGTTGGTAAGCTCAGAAGAGTTGAAAAAATATAAATAACATTTGACATAATGGGTTTCAAATAAGCCCAATTTTGCATTGGTAAAAGAGGAGGTTCTATCTTACTTTAAAGCACCACGTGTGTAAGATATTTAAATGACAAATAAAACGTATATCATAAATTTCTGAGTGGCTGCTGTATAAGAAATAAACAAAATCTTACTGCACAAATAGTGTGTCAACTGGTTATGTCGCATACATTTAATTCTTATTCTTGGCAATTGTTTGAAATTGGTTTGAATTTTAAAATGTTTATGCTTTTACAAAGTGACTACTGGCTATTCGTTTTTTTTTTTTTTTTTTTTTTTTTCGTGGTCATGCAAAGAACATAGGATTTCAAAGCAATCACTTAGCGATCCACTCTTTAAAAACTGTCTGCACAGTATTTATGCTTACAACGAAACGAATAAAAATGTAATGAAGGCTTATATCAATTAATGAGTAGGCTGAAGAGTAAGCTTTTGTAGAAATAGCTTGTAGAAGAATGGGTTTAGAAAGTCATGTGAATGCAAATCATATTTTAGAAGGTCCGCGCGCGTGTAATTGAAAAACCAAATGTCTGACCGCCTCCACCCCAAACTGAACTTTACATGAAAGTATATGTTATTTTTGTTTTGCTAAAAATATTAAGTATTTTTCATTAAAGTATGAAGTGTTTTACAATGTGTTTAGCCTGTGTGTTTTAGCCTATGAAGTCCTCTTCATTCTGAAGTATATTTGTAAATGCTGTATAATTTGTAAACCGTAAGAGATACACAAAACGCTACTTGTTTCACAAAAAGTGTATAACACGTTAAAATAAAAAAAAATTACAAAAAATAAATATTTATTGTATAAACTATTTCCTATGCAGGGTGTTTAAGACAGTCTCTGATATTACAACAGGAGTTGGGATTCGGCTAAGCTAGAATAAATGTTCCTATAAACACATGTCCCAAAAGAAATGGTGGTTGAGATATAAGCCATTTTATTTGTGTCGAGTATTTACACCAGACAATGGACTTCATCCAACGGATGGATTGGTCAAAGAGGTCCACTAGCATGGTCTTCCCATTTGCCGGTCCTCAATCCATTGGATTTTTGGCTGTGGGGACAATTAAGGGCGTTGATGTACGCCAAACTCATCGACAATGTGCATACATTAGAATGTGTGAAAAAGGTATGTACACAAATCCGAGAACAGCCAGGTGTGATGGAAAGAGTTGTGGATTCTTTGAGAAGAGAAGTTGAAGTATGTGTAAGAATGCATGGAATATCTCCTGTAGTAGTATCGACATAACGTGCAGATTTTTTTTGTAGTGTTTAACGCCCGCTTTTACTACATACGGCACCGCAGGTGGTGACACTGATACATGGAATGAAGATGGAGCCCCGGTGGAATGAGATGGCGGGGGAAACCGGAGAACCCGGAGGAAACCCGCCCCAGCGCCGCTTCGTCCACCACGAGTCCCACATGCGGTTGCCTGGGATCGAACCCGGACCGCTTTGGTGAGAAGCGAATGGTCTAACCACTCGGCTACGGCGCGGCCGTATAACGTGCAGATGTTACCAGAGCAAAGAATGACAGAGATAATCACAACTCATGTTTGGTGTTCATGGATGTTTATGTAACATTTATTACATTAACTGTTTGTGACAGTAAAACATTCCCTAGAATGCACTTGTTGGATGAAGCCCACTGCCTGGTGTAAATACTCAACAAGTAAAATGACTCATATCTCAACAGATATTTGTTTTCGGACATATGTTTAAAGAAGCATTTATTCTAGGTTTTACCAATCCCAACTCCTGTTGCAATATCAGACACTTCTTACTAAACACCTGGTACATTCGTCGTAACTATTTTAAATTGTATAACACATTTCTTTTTAGAAGTACAAATTAGGCATTTATATATTAGTTTTTTGTAGACAAAGAAAGATTAGAATTTACAGTGAGTATCGTTAACTATTTGACTACCACTTCAGTCTCCTGTATCCTTGTATTACAATTAAATTTGTAATGCAGCAGTTTGTATAATAGTTTATCTCCATTAACATGAGGTAGATGGAAAAATACATGTTTGTAACAGTAGACCGTAGAAGAGTAGGTTTTGAATATCATATGAATGTAATATATTACAGATTGTTTTCTGGAGTCATTGTTAGATACACTATAGGTTTCTGGGCACTATAGAAATCTCGCGCCCTCGCAGCAGTTGCTTGCCAAGTCTCGAACAAAGAACCTTAGGTAGTGATCGGGATCTCACCATTCAACTGTTTGTCAACGGAAGGTACAGTCACGATTGCTGCAACAATTAACTGCACTGAACCTGTCGCCGAGCCAGATTTCGGATGTAAATACGTCTCTGTTGTTTACCGCCGCACTAGGAAGTCTGTCAGGAGTTGATGTCGAGAAGCTGGTCCAGGCTCCTGAGGGATCAAGTTCTCCCCAGGGGGAGACAGGAAATCCCTGCTGCTCTTTTAGACACAAGCAGGAGTAAAATACATTATGCACACACAAAGAAACACTCTCCAACTTTTCAGAGGATATAACAAAACTTGTTACCAAGGAAACAACAAAGTAATGCTCTTATTATTCACCTGCTCTATATGAGAGGTTACCATGGTAACCAGTTCCAGAAGTACGTGGCTACAGATTGTCAACTGTTCTTTCTTTTGCCGTAGAGTAGTTTTACTTAGGTTTTACTTACGCTACTGTTGGTTTAATGTCAAAGTTGTTGATATTTAGGTTCAGCAATTTGGAAGGATATGACAAGATCTATTTTCAAGAAAATCCCCCTCTTCAAATTGCCCTTGACATCGATAAACTTTCATTATCATTTATTTTCTCAAAATGACTGAGAATGTTTCTTTTTTATTTAAGATGCTTTTATGGCAAATAAAACACACACACATATTTTCGCAAGATAGTGTGTATAGTTATGTTTAACTGATAAACAATGCGTTATTGCCCGGCTACTGCGTTCTCCAGCCGTAGCCAAGGCTACGGAGGAGTGTAGGTGTGGTAGGGTTAAGCGCGCCGACTCTCCCGACCGTACGACTACTACTTGACATTACTGGAACGCTATCTTTCCATCAACTAAGCTACTCAATTGGCATTATAAGGCTGAGTGCACCCCGGACCTGACCTCCCAACGGAGAAAAATCCTAACGCCGGTACCCGGGATGAAATCCCGCCCCAAAGGCAGGTGCACTATCACTGCGCTACGGGGGCGGGCACTTTTTTTAAAGAAGGCAGTTTTTTGGTAACATCAGGTATTTACATATATTCCTTTAGTTCCAATTTTTGAATATTTTATACATTTTTAACTGCTGTCGCAATTTGGATGATTCTCTCTATGTCATGGAAAGAGTATAGATTTTGAAAGAAATGAGTAACTAACTGTTTTTTCAGAGGTTTATCTCGATTAAGAGAGCACACAGTACATTAAGCTTCCTTAAGAAGAGTTTTGTAGAAACTATATACAAATAAGCTTTAGTGAGTAGAGAAAGTAGAGTGAATGTACGTAACGCGGACTTTTTGTTTTACTTCTTTTCCTACATTTTGTATCATGACTTTTTAAACACACTGCAGACAAACCAATCTTAAGCATCGAAAAACCTTATTCTAATACTCTTCATATGTATTTTAGATAAAAATAGCACATAGAGTGTTTTATGTTTTTGTTAGTAATGTTCATAGATAATATATAAATATGTAGTGATAAGGATAAATACAGGATGGAAGTGAAATGATCCGCCACACTTTAACAGCGAATTTCTCATGTTGTAAATAACAAGAAAGTCTAATACCAAAATGTTGAAAAGTTTATAGTTTTCTGGAAAAAAATACTTTTATCAAAAAAAATTATCATCACCTGGCTGAATTATTATTGATTGAAGGTTCTTGATTTATGGCTATATTCATAGAAAATTGAATAAAGAACAACTTTTTCCTTTGGCGTATTTCAATAGATTCAACGGTTTTTGTGTAAATTACATTTAAAAAACCCACAATTTCTTGTCGTTTTGTGGCAATAAATTATGTTTTTTTTTTTAAACCTGTATATGTATACAGATCTACAGCTTGAAACTTCCACTACAGCAAAACCCGTTAATGCTAGGTTCAACTTCCGCTATATGTGAATCGGCGTCATTTTCTTCTCGCATCTATGGATTTTCTCCTGGTTAATTTCTATACCTCTTTAACTGTTATGTTCATATCGTCATTTTATCATCTTTGAACTTTTAGATTGGATTACTGTAGTTTTCGTCGTTCTTAGCTTATTTTTATGCCAGCATCTACACTTCCAGACTTCAATGCTGGATAAGCAATAATTTTAATTAAAGAAAAGTTCTCACCCCAGATCAGATTCGAACCCGAAGTTCCAGTTGAGAAGTCAGCTCACTGACCACTCGATCACGGAGGCGTCTGAGGATTTATTCTTGTTGAATTTTGAGGCATTTGCATGGGCGTCGGCAGAGTTCTTTTCAGGGGGTGGGGCCTCATGTTAGAAGTTTGCAAGCCAACAATATTAATTCATTATTCTGTTGTCAAAAGTTCAGAGTATTTGTTGCACATAACCGTATTAATTTGTGCTAAATAAATTTGTTCTTTACATCAAAATTAAAACAGTAGTCTAATAGTCCTTAATTGACCGCACATTAAACTCATTAACTTCCAAGGGGGGGGGGGGGGGGGCACGACTACCGTTTGTCCTACCTTCGCGAAGAACATGGAGGTTTGCTGCACATTGACTCTTCAATTGTCAACACCGTGTACTTCTCTTATGTATTTTGGACTGGCATAAAATTAGCTTTGACAAATTTACAAGATGGTTGCCTTATAACTATAAACTAGCGCCAACTTTTGAAACGTAAATAGAATTAAACAAGAACACGAATAATGGCGCGGTCCCTGCATCAACTCTTAAGAACCCCTATAGAAGATGATGACAGGGCGATATCGAGTAGCTCCAGACTAACTGTGATTTTTCAATGACGTGGAAACCGTTCTCCAGAGATTGTTAACTTGCGTGAGGTTGGCAAGACTGTGACAAATCAAGCGGAAGTCCTGCACCGGCGCCGTCTCAAACACAAGTTGAGAACAACGTTCCGTCCGCCATTTTGGACAGCATCCCTCCCCCTTTACTCCCTTCTTCAGTTACATTACCACGATGATTGTTTCACCCATTATAGACCTTCATTTCCTGAATAGTTCACAATAACTTCCTCAGCAACAGAGCTACAAATACCGTTTCCATAGCAACCCGATCGAAAAATGAGGTGCGATTCCCAACGTGCAATCCTCGCTCTGGAACTTGCTGCTTCACACAGTACTTGTAATTTCCTATTTGTGTCAATCAACTGACTTTTATACGGGGAGAAAAACTGACTTATTTTCTCTGCCCAAGGCAGGAGAATTACTGAATTTAATCTTCAGTCACGTCATTTAAGGAGGTCAGGGGGGTCAACTGCCTCTTACCCCTGAGCTACGAGAAATAATTAGGTTATTGATGATGATGATGATGATGATGATGATTATTATTATTATTATTATTATTATTATTATTATTATTATTATTATTATTATTATTATTATTATTATTATTATTATTATTATTATTATTATTATTATTATTATTATTATCAGTAGCAGTAGTAACAGTATTATTATATACTGTGACAAAACAGCAATTCGACGAATCCCACTTCATTGCACCAGTGTGAGAAATGACAAAATCAGTCTGGTTACTTTTCTATCACTATATTGTCTTCTAAACTTTTATCACAAATGCTCTTCGTTAACACACTCTACAGGCTTTCGTGCTCTCACAACTCACAAGGTTTACTTCTCATACCCTTGCCACAGTCCTTTCAGTGTATTTCTTCACTGTCCATGTCTCTCATACACTATGAGGATGGAATCACTCGATGCTCGTGAAATCTTCTTTACGGTCCACGACGTTTTGTTCACGACACACACACACAGCTGTCTCTCACTCACTGACACACTGACCGACTCATGTCTGTAACCGTAAGCTCACTCACTGCTGCTGCCTCGCCTCCTTATATAGTGGGGATAACGTCACACGGACCTTCCTCGATGTCCACAAACGCGCTGCCGAAGATGCAGCTAGATCTTTCACGTAGGCTTCGGCGAAAAGCGCCTTTTTATGTAGTTGCTTCATTGTTATGAGTCACATACACACAAACAGTTCTGCGAGGCAGCCTGATCTTGAACGTCTTTGCCCACTCGCCGGCCCGGCATGTAGTGTGAAGTAGCTTGGCCCGTCCCGTCCTTTGTTGTGCGCCGAGCCCGACGTCACAATACATTGAGACATTTCAACTAAGAAGAGTGAAACTGCAAATATTAATGTTATATTATAAAATATTATGACATAAAGAAGAAAGCAATTATATAAATTATGAGGAGGTAGTAAAGCAAGACAGTTAAACAGATTCGAAGAATTACAGATAGCATTGGAAAGCATAAAGAGCAGAAAGGCCTGTTCACTTGAGAAAATGAATGTACAAATGATTAAACACTCACTATGAGTTGGTATCTTTGGTATATGGTAATTTATTCCGTAAATGGTTACGTATAGATGTTAATCACTGGCGTACATTGTAGTACATTGATAGTCTAGGAAGTTTCTGGTTGGAAGTTCTGAAGTTGCTATGGAATTGCTATTAAAACTATCAGTATGTTAGTGGGCATTACTTACCGTACTAGTGCTTTGGTCAGTTTCATCAGATTTGAGATGTTTTCATAATAAATTTGGGAATGTGAACCTCCGATCCATTGTAAGAATATTTGTAAGTGACAAAAATTAGTTACATCGTGCAAAAGTATCTTCAACACTTCAAGTTTACTCCTTAAAAATAATTTTCAGAAAATAAAAAATAGGAAAACCTTTTTTTGCATCACGCCTGGAAGAATTTTCTTCAAAATATTCGTCTTGCTCTTTGGAATAAGCTAAACTTAAATACCAAATTTTGTAGTTGTCCACCTTTTTATGTTTGAGTTATGCTCTTTGCATAGACAGACACACTCGGGGACGTTTCTCTAAATTTACTTTTTTTTTTTTTTTTTAATTCAGAAGATCTAAAATAGTGTTTCCGGAGAATTGTAGATATTGGACTCTTAGGAAGAATGTACATTTCTAGTGGACAACAAGCGAAACAAAGACTTTTTTTTTGGGGGGGGGGGAGGGACTGGGTATTGTTACGACGCAATTTATGTAATACGAATTGCGTGTTTCGATGAGGCATCCTTTCTGATAGAACATTTTCGTACATTCCTTAATAGTTTCCAAGTTATATAAAATTGAACATAGACAAGTAAGATTTCAAAGCCTATTTTCAATACATTTCGAGATCATTGGAACAACTTCGAGAGAGAGAGAGAGAGAGAGGAGGAAGGAAAAGAGAGAGAGAGGGGGAGAGGGAAGAGAGGGGAGGAAAGAGAGAGAGAGAAATAGAAAGGCTTTTTGCAAGTAAAATATTATTTGTGGTGAGTTAAATTTACAAAATTGCTTTGTATCTTAAAACATAATGAATTTAAATGTGACGTTTGATATTTATTGAGATATTTATGCTTTCGTTAAAGTGTCCACACACTACACACATAATGGCACACTTAAAGAAGTTGAAACACATATTTCTTTTAAAACATGTATATATTACATTCTGAGATGAGCTGCGATAACTCTTCTAAGCGGTTGATAAAATAGAAACAAAAAATCTACAAAATAGAACTTTAACGTTTAATTCTGGGACATCTTAAGAATGCATGAAGGTGACGAAGATTTTCAGAAAAGTTCTTCACAAGAAGGAAAAAGGAACCGAAATAACTTTAAGGTTTAATATGTATTTATTTATAAAATAAATGTATATTTTGAAACATAATTTTAATATATTAATACTTCCTATAGAAATATAATGGAACTCTCGATTAAATTGAGAAATCCTCCGTGATTATAAGAAAATCCATGGAATATATTTACGTTTTACACTAATTACTGAAAGGTACAACATTAGGGGTTATATATCGATCCTAGTATACATATATTTTGAAATGAAACATTTCTTGTATTTGCCTATAAAGTACTACCCAATAACCTAAAGAAGAATAGAGGATCTAAAATTTCAGTATCAGCTCCTGTTAAATTCTGAATTCCGAAATAGTATTTTCCACGCATACATATATTTCATGCTATTTTTGGGCAATCGACGATAATTATGTTAAATGTAATGTTATCTGCTAGTTCCTCACTAACAGCTGGTTAAAACATCAAAATGCCTGGCCTTAAAACAGTGCTTATGAATGCGTGTTTCATGGCCAAGTTTATTTTCAAATAAACCCCAGATCGATTGAAGCTAAGCCAGGATTTTCATTGCCAATGATTACTTCCATCTGGTATTAAGAAGTTTCCTTGGAGCTTTCGAGTAGCCCTTTATTTATTGTGTATATCTTTTTTGCTGCTCGGCCGAATTTCTTTTCTTTTGTTTTTTACGTTCCGAAAATGAAGAATCGGCCGACCAGCAAAAAGATGGATACCACAAATAAAGGAGACGCAACAAGCTAGGAAGCTTATAGCTTGAGGAAGAAGTGATGATGACGATGATGATTGAGAAGTTGCCATTATTGTGGAAAGCTTGAGTCGGAAATTAAAGGAGCAAAGAAAATAGGAGGCGCTCCTTTGCTTCCTAATATATTTAAGTAAAGGTACAATAGAACATATTATGTTGTAATCATATCATGGAAATGGGATGAAACCAAGCACATTATTCAGCTATGGCGGACACAAAATTTAGTGGCGGTTGATATCTGACCACATCTATTCTCTTTCCTATTGTACAAAAAAAAGTTTTGTGGGCACGAATGATATTTATATTACCGGGTTTAACAGCGTGTTTAATTGTAGGTGCAACACTAAAGGGCGTAGCGAGTCTCTGATAGGATGTTGTGTGACCAGCTCCTCCTGACACCCGCCATTAAATTATGTGGCAGCCATAGTTTTTCTTGGTATGCGTACTATGTGGAAATCAACATGATGCACAACTTTAGTGCATATGATCGCCCTATACACAGAGGAAAGACTGAAATGATAAAAACCTTCAACAAAAATGGCTATATTCCATGTATATAAGAAAAAAATAATATAATCTTATGGATATGATCTAAACATCACCTATATGTTGTAGCCAATTTTAAATTGCTGTTCTTCGAGGCGGAAACTGCCTCTATAAACACCCATTAATTTCTCTTCACCTAAGAGCGTTCCGTTACAGAATCTCCGTCTCTCTCTTTCTCCCCTCCCATATGTTTATAAAAGAATCGTTCTAGTTAGAGACAGACAGTACAAAAACGAAAGAAAACACAATCATCCTAAGAAGCACATAAACAATTTCGTAAATAACTAAACGCAAGCGCCTTTCAGCGAATGCACAGTCTGATCTAAGCATTATTCAGCACTCAGAATCGAACTTAATACTTTTAAAGCGTGGTGCTCAAAAGAGTGCTTAAAAAACTAAAAACTAATAGTTTGTTCTGCTACATTTCTTTCCTTCTTACTTTCTCTACTACGTATATTAAAGTAGAAGTATTGTATTTCACCCAAAAATTCGATGTCGATATTTCACCGGAAATATATGTTTTGAGGTCCCCTGAATAAAAAAAATTTTTTAGAAAAAGGTCCGTGTGTGTGTGTATCTGTCAGTCTGTGGACAGCATAACACAAAAACGAAAAGTAGGACAGAAACCAAAGTTGGTATTTAAGTTTAATGTCTTTCTAGGATACGACACAAAGATTTTGAAGAAATTCGCTCCACAATAAAGTACCCTTTATATGGAAAATTTTTCGAAAATTTTGATTGTCTTGAAAATAGCTCTAACGATTCTAATTGAAATGTCATATGTTTGAGATATTCATATGACAAATGAAGTGTATATCTTGAATTTTCTGGCTACAGCCCATGAAACCCTATTTACTCTGGACGACTTTTGCATAACTGGTAAACCGTAACAGATAGACCAAATCTTACTACAAAAATGTAAATCTTGCTAAAACACACAATTTATCTCTGAATAAATTTTTTAGGGTGAACCATTTCGGAGATATTCCTTGTTATTTACGTAAGTTTTGGAGAACCTATACTTCTGTTAAATGGAACATTGTTATTTATTTGTATGTGTTAAAAGTGCTAGGAGAACGCAATTTGAAAGTTTAAAAAAAATTGACTATCGCTCAAAGCCTACTGTATTCCCATACTCCTCTTGCACCTACAAAAAAATAAACAATAATATACTTTGTACAAATGTTTATCTCTACTAACACGAAGAATTTCCAGTGAAATATCGACACCGAATTTTTAGGTGGAATACAATACAATAGTTTCCCTATTTAGTATAAGTTGTAGAGAAACTAAAGATTACTTTTAAACGTTCAAGCTGTGTCTACCTCTTCTACCAGAACTCGTGGTATTACTGACGTTTTTTTTTTTTTTTTCCAAAATAATGTTTTGCATATTAACAAAGAAGAATTTTTAAAGAGGTATTAGATTGAAAAATTTTGAAGGACCAAAATTTCGTCATGATTGCTAGAATAAGGAAAGGGTACATAATTTCAAGCAAAGGTACTTAAAACGTTTGAGTATAGCTTTTTTGCAAATGCATTTTAATATAAACCAAAACTTAAGGAATGCGAATTAATTAATATTTTTTTGAAATCATACCACTATATTATCATGTATAATTAGGAATAAGTGCCATGTGGGATCTGTTACACGCGAAATGAAATAGAACAAGCTTTTGATGCATAAACAGTCACGCAATAACTCTGCCTCTACAAATAAAGAATGGCTAACTATCCGGTTAGATTTGTTAGCTTGTTTGTTTTCACATGCGCCAAAATTTCCCGTCAAAAGCCAAACTGTTAATGTTTGCAGACGTTGAATTAGTGTGTACAACATTTTTGAGCTGTCAGAACGAAATATTGGATCCAGGCATAAAGGAAATGAACTTCGTCAGTCTGGTAGTACTCAAACTGCGGCTCGCGTACCCTTGGAAAGCTCATAATGGTGATTTAACCATCGTAACAATTACAGTGACTTAAAAACTGACTGGGGGGGGGGGGCTCAAGATCATTATGTAGTAGGAATATCTCGCAGAGAAATGTAATTACGTACAGCTACTAACAGAACTAAAGTTTTGAGAAAATGCACAAATCTTTACTTTCTCTATTATTCTATTCTATAGTAATTAGGGGAAGTATTGTATTTCACATCGAAGATTCGATACCAGGATTTCATTGGAAATATATGCTTTAGGGCTTTTTAGAAAAAGCACTGTATGTGAGTGTGTGTCCGTATGTGTAAGTGCTTCTGGACAGCATAACTCAAAAACGAAAAGTAGGTTAAAAACCAAACTTGCTATTTAAGTTCAGTATCATTCATGCATGCAACACAGTTTCAGGAAAATTCTCCCACCCCAGACTACAATTTATATGGAAACATTTTAGAAAATTTTGATTTTATGAAAATTGCTCTAATGACTTTGATTAAAATCCAACATGTTTAACGTATTTTTATTACAAATGACGTGTCTATCTTGAATTTTCTGGAAGTGTCCCCAGAGGTAATATTCATTCTGAATTACTTTTTCATAACTGGTGAGCCTAAGTGAAAGCAAAATGCTACCATAGAAAAAAATGTGGATCTTGTTAAAACATCAATTTAGCTGAAATACTTTTTTGTGATCTACTTCCGAGATATTACTTGTTATTTGTCTGAAATTTGCAATACTTACACATTCCCCAAATGGAATGTCATTATTCAGTTATTTGTCTCTTGGCCGTGCAAATATTACGTAATAGCATAGGCATCACATAGCGACCAGCCCTTAAAACATTTCACTATCGCTTAAAGCCTACTGTATTTCCATATTTTCCTTGCACCTACAAGAAAATTAGCAATTAAATTTTTTCTGAAAACACTTGACCTCAATTAACATGAAGTAGATAGAGGAATAAGCATTTGTAAGAATAGTTTGCACATTTGAGTGCAAGACATTCCATTTTTCAGATTTGTGCAGTAGACACAGGAGCTGCAAAAGCTTTATTGTACTTTTTATAAATTAAAACGCGTCTTTTTACTTTGCCATAAAGGTCTTAGAAAAATACACGTTTTGAGATCCTTAAATCTAAAAACAGCCGTTTTAGTAAAGGCATCATGTATGTGACTAACATATTGAGTTGTCAACTCTATTAAATACCACCCTTGGCACAGAAGTTCAACGTCATCTAAGGATGCGACACGAACATTTTCTACAACCTTAAGCTTACAAAAAAACTATTATTCAAAAATGTTGATCGTGTTAAAATACACAGCTTATGTAAGCTTTGGAACTCATTTCTGAGATATTAATTGTTATCGATTTGTATTTAGCAGTATTTCATATATTTTGTGAAGTGCTAAGTCGCCATTCGTTTGTTTCTGTGAAGTCATTCAACGAATATGGAATTTAAAAGTGAATATAGTTTACAGTTTCTATAAAATATTAACAGTACTCTTCCATCCGCTTCCTGTGAACGAGATACATATTTGCAGTAACAGTTTGTACATTACACAATTCACTGCACGTACAGGCGGAATAGAGAATAGAGCAGGAGTACTCAACACTGCAGCACACGCTCGCTTTCCCTATACATGTTATTTCCCCCTCCAATAACCAACGAAAGCAGAACCAGACGTGCTAGTCAGAGGCGGATGGCGCGGAGTATCGTAGTACATGCAATTCAATGGGAGGACGAATGTTATTGTTTTCGAGGTGAAGGCAATAAGGTTAATTACTTGATTTGTAAGATTGGTAGTTGCAGATTTATACCATTTCCCTTGCATACATTCCCTGTTCTCTATAAACGTTACTATCCTGGAAAAATATAATGAAATTTTGAAGGAATTATACGACACATTCTCTTCGCAATTTGAAGAACTAAAAACACGTGAAACCAAAATGTAATTATTTTGCACTTCTGAAGTTTCCATTTAGTGAGACTACATATACAAAATATGAAACTACTTGCATTGCAGAATTACACAACCTAAAATGTTCTGATAAAGAAGGGGGGGGGGATATTTAGGTCTATACCCTGCTTTGAGTATCCGATATTACGTTTGTTTGCATCTAGTTTAATGATAGTCTTATATCTGCGAACAAACATTTTCAAAAATGAACTGCATTAAAAGCGAGTATCGCAGCAAGATAAATGAGCATCACCTTGCTTATCTTTTGAGACTGTGCACTTCATCTTTAGCACCAAACATTGAAGACCTTCTGAAATGTAAATTGTACCAAAGAGTATCCTCAGAAACCTCGAGGGTTAATCAGGAGTAAAATATGAATCTGTACGCCTTTGATTTCCTGTACATAAGAATGTGCCGCCACTGGAACTCAGTAACCACGGATAAATGTGTCATTCTGTCCCAGCGCGTGGAAGGAGGTGATTTCAACCTCCCCTAACTTGCCTGCGGTTGAGTACCCCTGGTATACATGGACAGAGCAAATCGAATCGCAAATCAAATGTTAAAGTGGTGGCCTTAAAATTCCATACACTTCCCATTACATCGCGAGAAACAACTAAACAGTGACACCATTTTAAAAGGTGACAAAAGTATTGAAGATTTCAAACCAATAATAACGGATATCGTGGAAATGGCTAATGCCACAAAAAGAGGTACTTGAAGTAAATGAGTGTTCTAAAGAAACCTCACTTTCTGCATATTATGAACACAAGATTCCTTCCAAAGCCACGGTGTTTTGATGAAAACAGGTAACAGGATTTTTTTTTGAAAAAATAAACATCGAAGATATTTCCATGCAAAGGTTAGTTCGTGGGGTCACATTGTTTAAATTATTCATGTCGCAGCTTTAAAAGATACTGAAGTCTAATAAGGTTTGGTACGTATCGAACCTGTTGTTCACACACACACACACACACACACACACACACACACACACACACACACACACACACACACACACACACACACACACACACACACGCACACACACAGACACACACACTTACGCGCGCGCACACACAAACATGCGCGCAATTGTTTGTGTGTGCGTATGTGTGGATGTGTGACAGTAAACTCAAAAACGAATATGTAGTCGGTTAAATATTCAGTGTAATTCTGGAATGCGACACGAAGGTTTTCAAGAAAATTTCCTCACTCAAACTATCCATTTACATGCAACATTCTTCAGAAATTTAATTTTCTCAAAAATATCTATAACAATTTTGATTCAACTACCATATGTTTAAGGTATTTTAAAGACAAATGAAATGCATATATTGAATTTTCTGATAATGTCGTCAAAAGTGCTCTTCATTCTGTAGGACATTTTTTATGCACCTGGTAAACCGTAAGAGATAGACAAAATCTTACCGCGCAAGTGTAGACCTGATTAAAACACACAGTTTATATCAAAAGCATTATTTTCTGTTAACTATTTCCAACATATTCCTTACTGTTTGTTTGAATTTTTCAATATTTGTTCTTTTCTCAAATGGAAAGTCTTTTATTTCCTCTCCTGGTCATACAAAGAGCATGGAATTTAAAGTCATCACATTGCGACCAGTGCTTAACAATTTGACTATCCTTTAAGCCTACTGTATTCCCATACTCCCAACATAATTACAAGAAAAAATGTAATAAAAGCATTTTCGGCAAATGTTATCTTGATTAACGTAAAGCAGATAGAAGAATAAACCTTTTTAAGAACAGGGTTTGAAGAATTGATGGAAAAAGTTATGTGAAACTAAAACATCAGATTTTTCTGAACATGTAGAATATATTGAAAACAATTCTTCCTTATATATGGGTAAGAGATTGATAAGTTGCAGAGAAAGTGAAACATCTGTGAAGTATAAATATTAACAGCATCAACTATATTGCAGAGTACTTAGAAAATGTTAACAGTATTACATTCAGATTATTAGTTTCCTTGGTAACAATAAAGGAGGCTGTAGAATTGAAGATCGTTTTTAGATATTTTCAGCAACCAGATGTTAACCAGCAAGTTTCATTTGAAAACGGATGTATGCTTACTGTTTCTATGGCAAGAGCCTCTTTTAATGTCCGGTCACTTTCTAATATACGCTGGGGGCGAATCTTAAAAGTTTTCAACAGTCAAGTGATCTGGAGAAGAATTTTCGAGATGAAAATATTTACCGAGGCCTTAATGGAATCTGAAGTGAGTGGGAGAGAGACGCAAATCTGGGTCTGCAAATAGCAGGGAGACTGAAGAGCTGGATTAAAACTGCAAGAGAGACAAAAAGCGGGCAATTCAAATTGACAGAATATTTTCGGGAGGAATCTGAAGTAATACTGGACTTGGTCAAAATATGCAGTGGCGTTCCATTTATGTTACATCTAGCTTATTGCATTCCTTTCCACGTTCATAACAGATAGAGAAGAAGATACTGAGCCGTTCCATGCGAAAATGTGATATCGAGATTTCACCGGAAATACAAGTTTTAAGAATCGCTGAACCTAGAAAAGAAGCATTTTAGACAAACTCTGTGTGTGAACGTGTGTGTATGTGTGTGTATGTGTGTGTGTGTGTGTGTGTGTGTGTGTGTGTGTGTGTGTGTGTGTGTGTGTGTGTGTGTGTGTGTGTGTGTGTGTGAACAGCATAACTCGAAAACAATAGTCATTTAAATATCAAACTCGGGATTTAAGTTCATCTTCCAAGGCTGCAACACAAACATTTTCAAGAAAGGACCAGAACTGAACATGCTCTTTACATAGAACTTTTTCGCATATTTTGATTTTCTTAAAAATGACTAAAAATTTTGTTTAAAATGGCACATGTCAGATATTTTATGCTCTATCATGCCATAATATAGCACTTATACATCACTGTAATAAACCTCGTTATATCCACTTCTTCATAATGCGAGCCCTAATAACCTAGCTGTCGACGAGCCCTTAAACCCTACTCTCTCACTCATTCACTCACTCACTCACTCACTCTCACTGACTGACTGACTTATTGACTCACTCACTGTTCATTATGACACTGCTATCCACCAATCAAAGGTGCACCAGTTCATAACGACACTGCTAATCCACCAATCAAAGGTATACCACTTCATGATACCGCTAATCCAGTAATCAGAGGTGCACCTATATCTCACAACACTGCTAACCACCAATCAATGCGAAATTGAACTCAGTTTACCAACAAAACTCACAAATTAACCCTAATCTTCCATCAACTTGTACAAACCAAAGTCCCGCAAATTAATTTCAGCAGTTGCACAGTAAAGAACTTGTATATGAAATAAAGTTCCTCTGTTTACTTAATATTTAGTGCTAATATTGTAAATAACATTCCAATAAATTTAATTTGTCTTCTCGCTTTAGAAATTCTACTTTTTTAAAGGTTATAGCATATATACTCTGTGTATCATTGTGTCAAGGCAACATAAAAGTTGAAGGCGCAAATATCGATTCTCGTATGCACATACAACCGATGTACATAGTGCATGATTAAAATGTCCGATACCAGTGACAATATTAGTAGAATATTGAAAACGTTTCATAAATGTTTCAAACTTAGACTTATGGTCGGGAATAAACAGTCGTATGAAACTTGAGTACAATGGCAATTATTCTCGTATGAATATTATGATACTCGTATCTTAATTGCTGCCATTTTGCTCTCGTTGCATAATATACTATTATGACAAATGAAATGTATATCTTGAACTGTGGTAAATCGTAAGAGATAGACAAACTCTAGGAAGACAATATCTAGATAGACAATATAATTTCGAAGATATTCATTCCTATTAATTAGAATGTTCCAATACTTCTATCGCTTAAGCCACTATTCCCATGTTATACGGAAATAATTAATAAAACTATTTCCAGAAATGCATAACTCAATTAACATGAAGTAGATAGAAGAATAAGCTTTTCTAAGAATAATTTGTTAAATAATAGGGGGGGAAAGAACACAACCACTTTTTTGTGTATTTCACGCCCGCCATCGAGGCAACGCCTATGTATGCTGTTCTAACTGGAAAACAGTTCCTCTTAACATTGCTCTATCATCAGTTCTTCAAAGTTAGTGCCTATAAAATACCTCTACAGAAGAGCCTTAAGGTAATAAAAAGATATGAAGCCTTTATATACTTTTACTAGAAAATAAGACTGTGTTTTTACGGAAATAATAAAGAATTGACTACGAAATTAAGAAAACAGAATAGATCAAAAATTAGAAAGAGTAGAAGGTATATAAATAAAACAGCAGAAACGTCGCAATAGTACAAACAAATTACAAACGCACACAATTACAACCCAGAAAGAAAGCATCAAGCCTGAGGACAGCTGGAAGTAAGAAAGAACAGAAAAAAATGAAGAAATAACACAATAAAATAAAAAGTCTGGGGTGTGTGGTGGTGTGGTAATAATAACCTGTTTGTTGTCCAACCTGCCGGTCCAGCTTTGATTCCAGTTGCGACAAAGCTGTCATGCATAACACATCTTTCCCCTTTTATTTATTTTATTTTCCTAAATCAAGAACACCCAAAGCAATAAAACAAAAGACATAAACAGCGAGGAAAAATACAGTAATATTTAATGGCAGAGAAAAGAATTAATATGAGAAAACAAGGCAAGGAGAAATAATGGGAAAGTAAAATAGAATAGGGTCGTGAGAAAAGGAACCTGAAATATTTAGGAAATACTGAGGTATGTCAAAAAGGGAATAAAGGCAAAATAAAATAAGTATTTGTGAAGAAGTAAGAGCAAGATATCGAGAAACAAGACATAGAAGAAATGAAAAAAGAAATACAGTAATAATAAAAAGACACAAAAGTTCTTTTGTCATGCTTGTAAATAGTGGCAACCTCTAGTAACACCTCTTAATTGAGTTCAAATCAATACAGCAGTTTTATATCCCAGAACTATCTTAAAATGTAGGAGTGAAAAGTATGGTCCAATTTAGGAACCCACTGTATAAATTAGGAAACCAGTGACACACACAGACGCGCACATACATACACACACAAACACACGCGAACACGCGGGCGCACACATATGCACATATACACACAGACAGACGCGCATATAGACGCACACAGACACACACAGGCGCATACATAGACGCGGACACACACAGACGCACGCAGACACGCGCACACACAGACAGACGTGGACACACGCATAAATGCACTCACACAGATACATACACACACTCAGATGTATGCACATTCATACATAGATACAAACAGACGCACACGCACACATACGACGTATCCACACAATCACATACACATAGACGCACACAAACAGGCACACATACATACAGTGCCGTATTTACGATTAGGCAAACTAGGTAGTAGCCCAATTTTCAGTGGGGCGGCATTTTCTCTGTCCTTCTGTTCCCTTTTCTTACTGTAAAATTGTTTTTAAAAATGTTTGTAAATCTTTTCTGAAGTTTGATCTGTACAACTTGTGGAAGTCGAATACTCTTTTATTGCATTGTCGCGGGCTCACGGAGAGAGTGAAAGGAAAGTCTGCAGTTGCTACGAATATTTCTGTAGAAATCTTTAGCAAATTCTTCGGCAGAAAGATCAATTTCTGTGCCCAAGAGAGTTAAAATTATCTTCGTTCAACAACACGCCAAGACAAACTGAACGCTATGTCAATTCTTTGCATCGAGCTGATGTGCTTCGTCAGATGAACTCGTGACTAACGAAAAAGACAGGCTACGGCGCGAATCGGAGTTACGTATTAATGGTACTCTGATGCATGGCTAATGTTGTATACCATCATGATAAAAATGCATCTTTTGTATAAATTCAACGAGACATTTTTTGGTTGTTTAGAATATGGATATATCGTACTATTAGGCGATTGTGGTTTTACTTTATTGGGCCATGATCAAACTCGAAGAATTACGTTGCTGCAGTTTGCGCCGTAGCCTGTCTTTTTCGTTAGCCACGGATCGACTTCCGTGGCGTCAATGCTTTCTCCATGAAGAAAGTACGTAGGAAATCGTTATAATTTACAAGTAAGATGCATTTATTTTCATCCCAAATAATTTTTTTCTGAATTACAACTTTCATTTAACGTCGTCTCTTTTAAGACTAATTTAAACTCATATTGACTTGTATAATAGCTGCTTATACTGTTTGGGGGAAATTAGGGAGGGGGGAGCGGAAAACTTTAGCACTGCATAGGGGCGGCAAAATACCTAAATCTGGCACTGCATACATGCATATATACACATGCAGACATGCACACATAGACACAAGCACACAGACACATACATACACGTGCATACATACACACATATACATATTACACATTACACACACACACACACACACACACACACACACACACACACACACACACACATTAACACACACACACACACAGACGAGTCTAACCCAAGCATTTCAATGAAGTCTACATATTTGTACAGAATTTTGAATGCTCTTCACACAACCATGAGAGAAAAAACAATAACAATCTACCATTTGAAAAAAAAAGTATAAGTATTTGAAAATTCAAACCAGCAGCAATGAATATTTCGGCAATGGCAAATGCTATAAAAAGTGTATTTAACATAAATTGTGTGCTTCAACGAGATCCACATTTTAGTACAGTAAGATGTTGTCTATTTCTTACGGTTTACTAGTTACATAAAAGTCATCCATAATCAAGATAGCCTACTCCCAGAAAAGTCAAGATATAAATTGTGTTCGCTGTAGTTATATAGTAAAGGTAAAAGGGGTAAAGGGTACTCAATAAAGAGGGACACCTCGCGCACTGCGGCCTCCATACACCACACCTGGAAGATGAGGACATGGAATGAAGGAAAGCAAATCATGGTATGAAAGTAAGCACCCCATATTCACCAAAGTGACATGAGGAAACCACGGAAAAGTCAAAGTGAGAGTGCGCAATCGACAGGATCGAATCAGTGACCTTCCGAATGCGAGTCGCACACGTCACCACGGCGCTAGATTGCTCGGTGAAATATATTGTAACAGAACGACAAAATCCAGACCGGTCACTTTTTTATCACTTTAGTGTCTTCTAACATTTTATCACAAATACAGAGTTTTCTTCTCGATATTAGCACAGTATGGAGTCTTACGTGCTATCATGACTTTTACCTCGTAACCTTGCTCAGTCCTTTCGGTGTCTTTCTTCACTTTCTCAGTCTCTCCTACTCTAACTACGACATATCACTCGATGGTGGTTGAACCTTCTTTACGATGACCGACATGTCCTTCAGTACGACACACACACAGCTGTCTCACACTCAGTGACACACTGACCGACTCATGTCTGTAACCGTAAGCTCAGTCACTGCTGTTTCTACCGTCCATATATAGTAGAGAAAACATTACATGGATCTTTTTCGACTCCTACACATATACCAGGATCACGTGGGGAGATCTTTCTCGAAATTTCTGGAGAAAGCCTCTTTTGTGTAGCCGCTTCCATTGTTTTTGGTCACGTACACACAAGCAGACGCGCAGGCAGCCTGACTTTGAACAGCTGTCACAACATGTGGTGTGAAGCAGCTTAGCCCTGTCCGTTCTTTGTTTTGTGCCGCGCCCGGCGTCACAATGTACTTTAATCAACGTCGTTAGAGCTATTTTTTACAAAACCAAACATTAAGAAAATATTTTTATATAATGACAAGATGGAGTGGAGGGTTTTTCATGATAATCTTTATGTCGCGTCCTTTGAGGATTCCAAATTACCAACTATAATATCTAAATTTTAGCTTCTGACTGCTGTTTACATACACAGGGGATTTCAAAATATACATTTCTGAGTAATTTTATTGGTAGTTCCAACTTTAGTGTAGAATGCAATACTTCTTGCGTCTCTTATAGGTATGCAGTAGAGAAAGAAGCTAAACAGGCAAGAAAGAGAAATGGAAGAAACATAGGTTAAGTAACGAAACATAAAATAATAATAAAAAACAAAAATAATGAAGCTAAGGAGAAAACTGACTTATAAACGAGATCTATTTATAAATGGTGCGGTTCGCAATATTTCATTACATGGCTGTGTGTACAGGCTCATTAACTAAAAGTGCTATCCGATAAATTACATACATTAACGTAATCTTTTAAACCACACTGCAGCTTAAAGGTTCAGCTATCCCCATTCCTTTCGTAATGGGTTCAATTTCAGCGTAATTACGGTTAGATAAGCTAGCAATGGGAAATTTACTTCTGCTGATACAAAGATTCATTAAGGGCAAACATTCATTCGTGAGATGCATGTATTCTCGAAATACAAAGCACGATATATCGCGTGTACAAATTACTTTAAGTAAGTCTTGAACAATTGGCCGTAAGATGTGCATAAAATATTGAAGTCTGCGTTTAGAACTTTATATCCTTTTAGAAATGTATTCGGAGTTACAGAATCCATGTCCACTTGTTGAAGTTATATGTCGTAATTGTGCACGGGGCACCGCTATGTTGTACAATAGTGCCCATCCCTTAACGACCACACACCAAGAAGATGTAAACCTGTCTCTCATCCTTCTTCCGCTGCTAATGACATGAACACAATGGAGAGGGTCCTCTCAATACACTCTTTGTGAAAGAATCTACTGTGGATTACAGTTGCTCATTCAAAGTGTTGTTAATGATTCTGCTTGTTGATTTACAGCTCAGAGCGACAGTAGGAAAACACGACCAGTTGACACTCTAAAGGACAGTGGAATGAGGAAGGTCGTTAAGATATGAGGGATACTATATTGTTACAAAGTGCCAAATCCGGTCCGGTGACTTTTTTTATCACTTTATTGTCTTCTAACATTTTATTACAAATACAGTCTTATCTCGAAGATAACACAGTTTACAGTCTATCGGGCGATCAGCTTCAGTGTCTTTCTTTACTTTCTATGTCTCTCATACACTACTACGATGCTACAATCACTCAACGCCCGTTAGAATATTCTTTCAAATATTATTTATGATTTTCTTTACAATCCTAATAAATTTTGACATTTACACATTTAGTATCACACGACTGGTAAAGCGATAGTGAGACATTTAAAGAGCATGGAATTTAGATATTGCTGTCTAAAAGCAGGCCAATGAACTTACATCCTGTAAATATTTCAGTGTAATGTAAATCGTTTCTGAGATAAATCATGAAGTTAAGAAATTTAGCAAACAATAGAACGACCTGAATCAGTGTAATTACACGAAGAGTTTATTGGTTCTTTTCTTTCGGTTTATTTTTAATCATTACTTACTACTGTTTCCGCTTGGAGAAATAAATGATTTATAATGGCGTAAATAACCCCTGAGTCATCTGCAGTTGAAATAAAATAGAACCTAAATTGTACCCATTGAGTTTTCCTAGGAATAAAATACATCAACAATAGTCCAGCGTGAGTGAAGAGAAACAGAAAACGTAGAAAAAATACCTGTCATGAATTCACATGGCTTTTTCTACCGACGTTTGTACAAACTATTCTTACAAAAGCTTATTCTTTTGGTTACTCCTCGTTAACGTAGATAAACCTGCATTACTGATTTATACATTCGTTGGAGTTTTAAGCACGCAGCTGCTAAAACGATAGTCAAAATTTTCAAACTTGGTCACTACGTGACGGCTACGAAAATCTGTTTGCATAAAGATGAAGAAGAATTAAATGAAAAAATTAATAGCGATAGTTCAGAGAAGCATAAAACATTTGAAAATTCAAACCAATAACAAAGAATGTCTCGAAAATGGTTAAGGCCACAGAAATGCTGTGGAGTTTAACGAGATGTAATTTGGTTGTAGTAATATACTGTTTTATTTGTTATGGTTTAATGATTACACAGAAGTCATTCAGAATGAAGTAAACTTCAGAGAGTATTTCCAGAAAATTCAAAATATACATTTTATTTCTCAACATACTTTAAACATCTTTATCTTTTTCATCTGATTAGCCTCCCCGTATGGAGAATTTACACTTCCTAGCACTTACCAAGCCAGTGCCTAGGGCCAGATGCCTGTCGGGGATCGGATAGAGTGAAGACCTGGAAGCCAGTGGTCAGTCCAGCACGATGTATGACAATGAGGGAGAGGATAATATGAAATGCAGGTGAACCCGATGGATAGAAAGGGATGATGGAGCAGTTCGTGGAGTGAGTTAAGGGGGAAACCGGAGAAAATTCGCCCACACGTCACTTCCCCCACCACGAATACCACTTGCGAGTCCCTGGGATCGAACCTGGGCCGCCTCGGTGATAGGTGAACAGTCTAACCGCTCGTCCACGGCACCACCATTTCAAACATATGGTATTTTAATAAAAATGTTAGGGCGATTTGCACGATTATTGTAATTTTTACTCACATTTTGAGGTACCAAAATATAGGTACCAATACCAAGAAAGGCTTGGACTAGAATAGTGGGGAAACAATAAGAGCAGTAAAGGAAAAGAACTGGCCCACTTCAATAATTATTAAAAACCAAGATCAAATAAACAACTGTTTTGATGCTCAAAAGTGATATCAAACTGCATATAATTGTAACACATCTCTTCTGCTTATTAAAAAATTAACAATATGGTTTCGTGTTGTCCATTCACACAATTACATCACTGAATTGGAATTGTGATGAATACAGAAAAATGAGAATAAAATGAAAACTATTCTCAAAATGTTTGTCCCATTGCCCTGCAACACCCTGCTATTGTAAACAAAGTGGGTTTAGGTGGCTCAGTTGGTTGGACAATGGCCTACTGATCCCAAGGTCGTGGGTTCAAATCCGGCCCAGACCGATGGTTTTTAAGTGTGCTTAAAACGACAGCTCCATGTCAGTAGATTTACTGGCATGTAAAAGAACTCCTGCGGGACAAAATTCCGGCACACCGGCGACGCTGATGTGATCCTGGCAATTGACAGCGTCGTTAAACAACAAAATATTTATCTTGTAAAGAAAAGTAGCTGGTCAACACACCATCCAATGTAATACTGACGGCGGGGAAACTGACAGTGCCCTTTAAACAGTTCTATAAGCTCCAACATTAAGCGCGAATAACAACACCACTAAATTATTAAATTGCCAATGATATGTGAAAGCATAAAAATCAACAATTTAACAATACTAATCTACAGAATTGAGAATGACATGGAATTTATATTGTTTAATAGTAATGGTAGACCACCTCCGTAGCGCAGTAGGTAACGCGGTTGCGGCGCGGAGGATACGGGTTCGATCCCCGATACCAGCATGGGAGGTCTGACACGGGGTGCACTCAGCCTCGTTAGGTCCCGGGGGGACCAATTGAGGAACTACTTGAAGGAGAAGTAGCGGCCCAAGATCGAGAAGGCCGCATAGCTGGCCGGGAGGGCTCGGGGCGGTGGGCACGTCCCACCCTCCAGTAGTGCACCCACCAATGACACCTGTAGTGAGCAGAGGTGGGGGACGTAGCGGCTGGACGGCAAGCCTTGCCCCTTCATGGGCTGTTATGCTAGGGTTTAGTAGTTCTTTTTTTTTTTTTTTTAATAGTAATGGTACTTTACGACCTGAAATGCGTCTGAAACTAAACTTGAACTGCCAGTTTACTTTGGAATAAATACAACAGTGTCGTCAGGAAAGATCGCGATAAGAATAAAAACACAGTAAATACTAGACTAGAGATGTCCTAAATGTTCTCTTTGGAGAACCTTACGCAGCGAGCGGCAATAACCTACTCCACTCCTCAGTCGGAGGGGCAGCCAGTGAGTATGCAGTGACGGACACAAACAGACGATTCCATGGCAGTTTCTAAGTCATAACTTGAATTTTCTGGGAATGTCCTCAGAAGACCTCTGGATGACTTTTGCACAAATGGTATACGGTAAGAGACAGACAAAAGCCATACAAATTATGGATTTTGTTAAAACAGAAAATTATGTCAATTATGTCAAATACTTCTTTTTTCTTTTAAGTGAACCATTTCCGAGATGGTCCTTGTTTGAATTTGCCAGTAATTATATTTTTTTTCAAATAGGAATACGTATTCGGTTTTTCATTCCTAGACCTTGCAAAGAGAAGGGATTTCAAATGTACCGCATGCCAATCAGCCCTTAAAACATTTCACTATCACTTAAACCCTAGTGTATTCTCATATTCCCCTTGTACCTACAAGATTATTTGCAATAAGGTAATTTCTGAAAACGCTTTTGTCGATTAAAATGTAGTATATTAGAGTGTATGGAGTTTCTCCAAATTGAACTATATTAAAAGTTTGTATCGCAATATATTACGCGACGATCACTTGGTGTATCTTCTAAGACTATGACATAGATTGATAGACTTGTTAAACGTAAGCAGTACCAAAGAAGTCACTAATGAACAGATACTTATCACATAAGATTTGAAAGTACTTTCCTAAAACCAAACGCCACGTACGTGTCACCAAACTGCCACTGCAACACAAGGCCCGGCTGGGGGTTAAGAAGAGCCATATTCCGCGTATGTTGGCAAAAGGTAAACCCACACTCCCCTCTTTCGCAAAGGATGGACATCGCTGTGCTAGACCATGCTAGATCATGGGAGAATTCACCTTATAATGCTGCTAAACTCCTCTTCCGTGGTCTAGGGGTAATATGAAGCCTCTAGTTACCGAGTCATGGATTCAAGTTTCGTATTTATCTGATCGTTTTGTTTCCAAGTTATGCTGTTTACGCGCACGCGCGCACAGTTATCCCTTTACCCAAACACACGCACGGCTGTTTTTTTTTTTTTTTTTTCCAAAAGTGCTTTTTCTGGATTCTGGTGCTTCAAAACATAGATTTCCGGTGAAATCTCGGTATCGAATTCTTTTGAGTGGAATACAATACTTCCTCTATGTCTGCCGGTCATGCTGTGGTCGAGTGGTTAGACCACTCGCTTCTGACCAAAGTAATCTGGGTTTGATCCCAGGAAACCGCATGTGGGGTTTGTGTAGACGAACCGGCGCTGGAGCGGGTTTTCTCCGGGTTCTCCGATTTCCCCTGCCATCTCATTCCACCGGTGCTCTATCTTCATTCCATGTATCACCAGTGTCACCGCTTGAGGAGTCGCATGTAGTAAAAGTGGACTAAAGAAGAACCTGTCTCCGTCACGTCAACCAATGGCTTATTGTGCGTCAGACTCCGGGAGGAAGGATAATATGACAGTATCTTACAGGCGGCCAGAACTCACCACACGCGGAACTACTACGCTGGGTCCCTAATAGGTACTGGCAAGTTTTTCAGCCCGACTAAATTCTAGGCCGCCACAGAGAACCCGCCACCAGCCAGTTCTGTCTGTGCAATCAGTCCCCTTGGGATGGCAGCCGGCCAACCGCAGTGCCTCCACTCAGTCGGTCACCGTATTTCTAGAGCGCAAGCACCATCGCAACGGAGCCCGCCGGCGAATCCGCTAAATCTTACAACTTGAAAAGACTGGATAGAGAGAGAATGAAATGAAAGGGAGTGAAACGGGAGATGTAGGGTAAATATCCTTCCCAGCATTCACCTGAATGACCCGGTAAAACCCCTGAAGAAATCCATTGGTCAGGAAGTTCAGCGCGGGAATCAAACCCAGGACCTCCCGAATCATGGTCACAGACGTTACAGTCTCAGCTATCCCACTAACTCAATACTTCCTCTACTTACTGTGATTGCACAGTAGAGAAAGTAATAACGGCGTAAACACAACAATAATGACAAATAGGCAATAAATTTGAAGTTCAATGAAATGGAAAAACGAAAGACATGCTAATTGTTTGTTCACGTTATGATTAACAGAATTAAATTTAAAAAGCTAACAAAAGAACAGAACCATACATATCCCTGGTCGTGTTTTCAGTTCGGTTTTTGTTGGTTGTCTGTGTTATGCTGCGCGTCTGCATTTATTTTGGCAGTGAAATCTCCAGAGACAGACAACAAATCTATCTGGTATACAGACACGACTGTTCTGGATTTAATTCCCGACTCGACCAATCGATATGCAGCTCGTCAACTGTCACTGCCTCTAGGGGCCTTATCAGTGTCAGGACCATGGTAATGATGAGTAATGGTATAGCCAAATATTGGCCATCTCAGGACGAGCAAAACCTTCTGTCTTCCAGCTCTGGCGGGACAAAGTCATCACATTCATTGACTGCACTGCATGCTGGGCATTTTAGTGGTCATTGCTTCTACGCAGAAGTCCGTTCAAAAATCTACTTTATTGACTTCACATTACTTTCTTTACAAACCAACGGTTATTTACTTTAAATGCTTATTATTAAAGCCTGGATAAATACAATAAAACAGTAAAATAAGCAAGCAAATAAGCACGAAAATGATAAAAATAAGCACCAAATTAAGCAAAAAAACGAATGCATGCAAATATCATAAATAGTTTTACGAACCCTTACTTTATTGAAGGCTGTTACAATATACATAGAAGGTCACCCTATAATTTTCCTGTGTAAAACTCCTGCGTCTATCAGTGCGGGTTTAAGCTCAGCACTTTCCAGGAAAGCGACACGAAGAATTTCAAGAAAATTTCACCACCTCAAGCTACCCTTTATTTGGAACATTTTTCGAAGCGTTTAATTTTCTCAAAAATGATACAGGATTTTCATTAAAATATCACATGCATATTTAAAGTGTTTTTCTGAAGTATGGAAGTATATCCTACATTTTCTGAAACAGCCTCCGAAGACATATGCCATACCAATGACTTTTGCTTAACTTTTTCTTCTTATTCTTCTTTACCTGATTACCCTCCCTTATGTAGTACTTACAAGACAGTGCCTAGAGTCAGACCCCTGTCGGGGAGCAGAGGAACCTATGGACCGGACAGAGTGAAAGAAGACCTGGAAGTGGGTGGTCAGCCCAGCATCAGGTATGAGAGTGAGGACGAGTATGCTATGAAATACTGGTGAAATGGATGATTAGAACGGTAATGATGGAGCAGTTGGTGGAACGAGTGGCGGGGGGAACCGGAGAACCCGTCGCTTCGTCCACCACGAATACCACATGGCGGTCCCTGGGATCGAACCCGGGCCGCCTAGGTGTTCGGCGAACGGTCTAACCGCTCGGCCACGGAGCCTCCACTTTTGCTTAACTGATAGACCCTAAAATATAGACAATGTTCTTAGCTCACAAAAACAATTACATCTTGTTAAAATACACCATTTATCAAACAATATATTAAGAAATCAATTATTTCCGAGATACTCATTGTTATTGGTTTGAATTTTAAAATAGTTACTTAATATTTTCCAAAATTTCGTACTGAGATTCACCGGAATACATGGTTTGAGGTTCATTGAATAGGAAACAGATTTCTAAGAAAGAGGTCCACTGCATGTGTCTGCTATTTGGTATTGAATTTGGTTTTAGGTTCAAAATCTTTTAAGAAGGACCAAAAATATTCTCCAGTAATTCCATCTACCCCAAACTACTCTTTACAAAGTTTGTCATTAACTTTGATTTTCTCAAAAATGTCTCTAACGGTTTTGATTAAAATATCTCGTGCTTAAGACATCTACATGACAAGTAACATGCTTATCTTGAGTTTTCTGGGAACAGCCCATGAAGTGCTCTCTCTGCCTTTTGAGCGAATTTTAAATGACTGGTAATCCGTAAGAGGTAGGCCAAATCTTACTAAATAAAACTGCAGTGCTCGTTAAAGAACACCATTTATGCTACCTAGTTATAACATTTTATAGAGTTAAATGATTCCGAATTAGTCATTATTACTTTCTCTACTGGTAAGTAGAGGAAGTACTGTATTCCACCCAAAACCGGAAATATATGTTTTGATACCCCCTGAATCCAAAAAAAGAGCATTTTTAGAAAAAGGTGCGTGTGTGTATGTGTGTGTGTGTGTGTCTCTGTGTCAGTCTGTGGACAGCATAACTCAAAAACGAAAAGTCGGTTAAAAACCAAAGTTGGTATTTACGTTTAATGTCTTTCAAGGATGCGACACGAAGATTTTGAAGAAAATAACCCCACCCTAAACTACCCTTTACAGGGAAAATTTTTCGAAAATTTTGATTTTCTTGAAAATGGCTCTAACGATTTTGATTAAAATGCCAAAAGTTAAAGGTATTTTTATGACAAATGAAATGTATATCTTGAATTTGCTGGCTATAGCCCCTGTAGTCGTATCTAATCTGGACGACTTTTGCATAACTGGTAAACCGTTAGAGATCGACCAAATCTTGCTGTACAAAAAATGTAGATCTTGCTAAAATACAAAATTTACGTCTTCATAAATTTTCTTGTAGGGTGAACTATTTCGGAGATATTCCTTGTTATGTGTGTCAGTTTCGGAAAACTTAGAGCTTTCGTGAAATGGATCATCGTTGTTCATTTTTTTATATGTTAAGTGTGCAAAGAGAACGGAGTATCAAAGCTTTAAAAGATTTGACCATCGCACAAAGCCTACTGTATTCTAATATTCCCCTTGCACCTACAAGGAAATAAGCAATAGGATAATTTGTACAAATGTTTATCTTAACTAACATGAAGAAAATATAGGAATAAGGGTTTGTAAGAATGGTTAGTACAAGAGTAGAGAAAGTCATGTGAGTGCAACACAGCAGATTTTTGTTATTGTTCCATTTATACCCCTCCTTTAGCTTCAATGATCATATCGGGGGTCTTTCCTTTGGAACATATTGCCTGCAGCTAATGGTATTAACTCGTATAGTCTTTGGACTTTTTGGTACATTAAATCATGCACACATTCACACTCTCATTCATGCTTACGGACTCTGGAAAGAATACAGAATAATTTTCGCTAGAGAAGAATTTCCACTCCTCAGCCGGGAATTGAACTCGAGAACCCTCGCACAGCATGCAGGTGCTACGGGGTCGGCCCATAAGAAACCTCTATAGCTGAGTGAGTAGAGAAAGCCCTATGAATGCATCAAATCAGACCTTTACTTTCTCTGCCACGTACATAGTATATGTAGGGATATTGCCTTACACACAAAAATTCGATAAAGAGAATGCGGCGGAAATATGTGCTTTGAGGTCTTTTGTATCCCCCCCCCCCAAAAAAAAGGATTTTATAAACATGTCCGTGTGTGTGTGTGTGTGTGTCTGTGTGTCTGTCTGTCCGTCTGTCCGTCTGTCTGTCTGTCGGATGAATACCAAACTTGGTATTTAGATTTATTACCATCCAAGGATGCGATACCCACCGCAAACTACCTTTTAAATGGAAACATTTTCGGAAATTCTGATTTTCTGAAAAACAGCTCTAACATTTTGATTCAAATACCACATGTTTAAGATATTTTAATGGCAAACGAAGTTCTTGAATTTTCTGGAAATAGTCTCTCAAGCTCTCTTCATTATAGATGACTTCTACATAACTTGTAAATCGTAAGAGATAGACAAAACCTTAACACACATAATGTATGTCATATACGTTTTTATAATGTCAACTGTTTCTGTGATATTCCTTGTTATTTTTTAACTCATATACTTACACTTTTTCTGAACTGCGAAGTTGTTATTCGTTGTTTTCTCTCCGTAGTCATAGAAAGAGAATGGAATTTCAAACCCATCACATAGTGACCAGCTCTTAAGGAGTTGGCTATCGTTTTTGTCTCGCACTTCTACAAAAATGTGTGATGGAGATTTATCTCAATTAACAAGACGTAGATGGAAGAATAAGATTTTGTAACAATAGTTTGAGGAAGAGTGAGTAGAGAAAGTCATGTGAATGCAACGCATCAGATTTTTCAACGAGTCATCCCTCAGACTTTTTCACAGCACTTAGTTCCTTGTTAGCATCCAGTTGGCGGCAGTGGGTTGTGCAATTGATAATTATTTTGCATGAGTGTTGGGATCCAGGGTGCCTAGTTTTTGTGCGTGACTGTACTGACTGGATTAAACTCCCGTTAAAATTAAAAGGAAGAAGAAGAAGCGGCGAGAAGCGCCCAGGGCAATCACCACGGCATTCCAGGCAACTGCACACACACACTCACACACACAAACACACACACACACACACACACGCTTCTTTAGTCTTACACCTGGTAAACTTCACAGTGCCCGTGTCCATGTCATTAGGAGATGAAGCAATTTACTGGAAGCTGTGATTATAGCATAGCCCGTATCTTCCGCGTGCGTCTTCAACGCCATGCTTCCAAATGGAACACCTACAGGAAACAGAATCGACAGTCATATGTTTAAATAGCGCATCGCTATATGCTAGCCTTCCAACTTGTTCCGGCTCCAAATTGCTCATGCCATTGTTTCATTGGTCTCCCTGGTTTCCTTTTATAATATATAGCTTCTTTGGGTATTCTGTTGTTTGGCATTCTGTTCAAGTGTAAATTCCAATTTTCTTTATATGTCTTAATTGTTATTTAATTCATCTACTTTTAATTCTCTCTTTTAAAATTAAAATTATTTTGTTGTTTAGATGCTGTCAATTGGCACTGTCGCCGGTGTGCCGGAATTTCGTCCCACAGGAGTTATTTTACATGCCAGTAAATCTACTGACATGGAGCTGTCGCTTTTAAGCACACTTAAAAAAACTATCGGTCTGGGCCGAATTTGAGCTCGCGACCTTGGGATCAGTAGGTCAACGTCTAACCTACTGAGACACCCAGACTGATGTTAATTCTTCGCGAATACTTACATTACTCTTTCTATCCACTTCTGTATATCCTGCTATAGATCTCAGGAATCTCATTTCTGCCTATTGTATTTTTTGCAGGTGTTGGTCCACATTTCAGATCCATATGTGAGTGTGGATATTGCCATGCACTTATAACATTTCAGTTCCTGTTTTGCCTTATTTTTTAATGTCCACCTTAATGTTCCAGTTATGTAATTAAATTTGTTTAGTTTTCCGTATATATCTAGTCCATTGATCTGTGGTGCTTTACACCCAAGAAAATTGAATGTTACACTTGTTCCAGAATTCTATTTTCCAGTACTATATTTGAACGGACTGGATATGCACCTCTAAATGCCATTGTTTTTGTTTTCCCAGTTGAGATTTTCATGTTAAAAATGTTTACACTTTTGTTCAATGTGTACGCTATCTTTAACTTAAGTTTTCGCCAATAAGATTTGATCCTCTGCAAATAATAGTTTGAGTCTATAAAAATTATATAATCAAGAACTTACTCTTAAAACATGTAAATTCATGTACCTTTTTCTCTGAAGCTATTTGTAATAGAGAATCACATTTTTGCATCTTTGTTCTTAGTATAATCACCGATCTTTTGAATCTCAATTGTTCAGTTTTGTGTATCAGTTAACTAGGTATTAAAAAGGTTATTTGCAAAGACAACAAATTAAAAGTGTGGAACACACACACACACACACATGCACGCACGCACGCGCGCGCGCACACACACACACACACACACACACACACACACACACACACAGGCACACACACACATATATATTACAAAATTGTTATTGTGGTTCAGAAAGTTCAACCAAGTGTTATATATATGAACTAAACATCTAAGTTCTCTACCTCTCATACTCTCTGAGAAAAATGTGTATGAATTCACATGTTTTAATATTCATTTAAATTTTATTTGAGAGGTTGAATCAGGACTGAAAAATTGAATGCTATACCCGGGATTTGAACCAAGAATCTTCTGCTTATCGATCGGCTGCTATAAGCACTAAGTTACCATGCCGAACATTCCAGTACGGCATTAAATTTTCCAGCTGATTCGTACTTTTTCCCGGTTAGACCACAAGGGAATCTCACATCAGAGATAAATACCCCAAGGGCGACTTACAATTGTAAGTACTTTATGTCCCTGGTTTAAGTAACCTTTACATGATAATTATTATTTATGTATGCCAACAAACTTACTGCTGGTGTTAATGTGGTACTGGCAGGTTGGTTATGATAGGTTAGTGGTTAAAGCAACCAATCGATAAGCGGGAGATCCGTGGTTCAAATACCGGCTATGACATTGAATTTTTCAGTCCTGTTTCCACCTCTTATACATTAACCACACACGGCTTGTGTGTTTAAAAACACCAGCAGTAAGCTTGTTGGTATAAACAAACATTAAATTTTATTACTTTTTGTTGCATAGAAGATGGAATAATTTTTATAGAGTCAACCACATAAGCTATCGATGCAAATATGCACTGGAAATAATTGTCATATAAAATAATTCATAATAATTTTAGGAAAAAAACATTGAGAACTCTAAGAGCAGTATTATTTAACTTAATTTAACTCACTAAGTGTAATATATGTATGTTCAGATTACATTGTCACTTTAAATTACATATTATTTCCGTGACAACTGAACAGCGAGAGCGCCTTAAAATTTCAAAATACTGAAAACGTTAAAACAATAATAACGAGTTTCTAAGGATGGGCTAACGCACACAATATGATAAAGAGAGCATTTGATTTTGCATGTAGAGTAATCTCAAAAACCGCTCAAACGATTTTAATAACTGTTTCATTACTGAAAATCCCAGTTCTTTCCCATGCACATGTAGCTTTAAAACACATTATAATTTCATTTCATAAATTACTTGGGTATTAAAAATTATTTCAAAGCCCTTGTACTTGAATTTTAACTATAAATGAACACGCTTACGTAGAAGTTCTTAACTTTTAGTTGGAAATGTTATTTAATAAAAAATACTTATTGTTACTCCACAGAATGTACAATAATTACAGCATAAAGTTCCTTATAATCAAATGTAAAATAATCCAGTTATATGTAGGTTGACATGATGTAACATTTCGTCAAAGAAGACAGAGTTTAAAGAACAAAAATCGATTCTGTGCTATATTTATTTCTTTAGTTGACATTTATCTAATGCTGCAGATGTGTAAATAATAAAACTGTAAAAACCTCTGTTGACGTTTATTTTAATTATACAGATGCATGCAGTGACATTTATAGCTGTGAACATTTATAGCGCTCATATAAGGAAACTTTGCTTTATTTTGTATTTATGTTCAAATAAACTTCATTAGTAGGACATGCTAAATAATTATATAAACAGAAAAAACTGCTAACATTAGAAATCAAGGAACTATTATTTTATGTTAACTGAGAAGTTTATTTTTCCGATAGTCTCAGTCTATTTACCCTTTACAGAGATATCAACTTGGCGTGAGAGTGCAGAATCTTATTTCCTTTTATATTTTAAGGGCCTTTGCTTTGTATGAAAGTTACATAGCTTGAACATTATCAAACAACTATGGGGAAAGAAACGTTAAAAATGTTACCTAGTAACACTGTACAGAGTTTCAAATAAATTGTATGTTTTAAGAATATATATTTATTTAGGTATAGGATAGCTTCGTCTATCCCTTAACGTTTGCCAGTTATAGAAAATTATTCCCAATAAACAGGACTTCATCGGCATTTCCCAGAAAATTCAAGGCATCCTTTTATTTTTTATGTAAATTTTTTACCGCATGGTGTTTTAATAAAAACCCTTGGCGCCATTTTTAGATCACTTAAAGTATCGAAAGTGTTATCTATATCAAGGGCAGTCTAGGGTGGGGGAATTTTCTTGAATATTTTCGTATCGCACCTTTGGAAGAAACTGAAGTTAAAAACGAAGTTTGTTACTTACTCCAAGTTTCGTTTTTGAGTAATCTATGCTATTCACAGATAACCGACGCAAGTAGCCGAGTTCTTATTCTTCTTCCATATTTGTCTTTGATATTTATAACATTTAAACAGTTATTGAAATGCCCCTTCACATGGAATATTTTATTTTTTATTTTCATTGCTTAGCAATAATTTACCGTTTTCTGATTTGATTTTCTCCCGTGTAACTTTTCCTCTGCAAATGTATTATTGTATACATTACCTTTTTATTTCAGTATAAACATACCTATGCATAAGAACATTTCTGAAACATGAGTTGATTAAATTGACATTTTTTACAAAGAACTGGCTTCTTTATGGTTAGTTTCTTATTGTTTGTAAATATATTTTCTTGTATAGTGCTTTTCTTTGTGAAGTTTCGTTTTCTTCACTGTTTGCATGTGGTGTTTTTGTTCCCCTAGGAAATCTAATAATACTAGCTATTATCAGGCTGGAGTTGTTTTAGACTCCTCTGCTTCTTTGCACGACTTGAGTAATTGTAAATTATATTTTTCTATAGCATTGCTAACTTCATCTATAAATGCAAGGAAAGTATCTTCCCCAAAATTTTCAGAAATTTTGTGTGCTCCATTATACAAATTTGTATACGTATTACATACAATTGCATACGTACAGATTTGTTCTCGTTTGCTTTGGGTATCTTTACCAATACTTTGTCACAGCCTTGTCACCAAGAATTATTGCTTCCATAAACATGTGATTCGTAGATAAGTTCCTATTTGTTTCATAATTCATTCACATGGATTACCTTGTAGATAATTTCCAGAGAATGACAAAATGTTATTTCTTTCTGGTACAAAGTCAACATAAAGTTTATTGGTGTCTACAGCTGCATTGTCTGAAAGCAATGTGTTCATCTTGTCAGGTTTCGGAATGTAATCCTTCACAATTTTTATTACTGCTTACTCTTCTTGATGGTTACGTTTTCTAAAAATACCGCACATTACAAATATATATTTAAAATTATATATGGTAGTAGGATGATCGTCGTGCTTATCTATGCTACGAGTTTATTTCTTTCTCTATGTGCCATGATCTGACATTCCATATCATACTTAACATTGAAATATTTTGCTTTTTGGCATAAATCGCAAGTTGAAATGTAATTGTATACCTTTATCCGTAAGTGTTTTACCTATAAGATTTCGTAACTTTATTGTGGAAAGTTGTGGCTATAATTTTATCCATTTTTTTACGATAAATTACTTTCCATTTCCTCTTTTTATTTTCAAGATATTTGTAGAGTAGTACGTTATTCTGTATCCCGAATTTTTTCAGTTGTTAAATTACTAATTTGTGGAGCTGTCATAAGTTGTTTTCTTAGTTCTGCGTCTTTATGTTGCTTAAATTCCTCACATGTTTACAGTCTTTTGTTTCCCTGGAAATTTAATTTAAACTGTTGAATGGATTGTTTCGGGAATTGGGTTTTTCTGATTTATCCGTTATGATATGTCGCTGAAAATGTTTTCCTTTCCAGGGATATACCACACCTCTTCGGTTCGACTTTCGATAGTAATCGAGATGCAGTATCTTTGAAGTACTTCTCATTGCTGCTTTATTGTGCAACTATTGCTGCCTAGTCCTTTGTTAACCGCATGAAGATGCATTATACTATGTATACGTATGCGTGTGGAAGATTTTAATTTAGAGGTTTGAACAGAATTCTTTTTTGAAATGCTATTTTGAGCTTCTCAAAGGTGTGCTGATGGTTTGGAATACAGTTCCACTTTGATTCTTTCTTTAACAATTGCCTTAATGATGAAAATTTATCTGTATATTCGCATATTTAACTACCCGGAAATCTTTTGGGCTGTTATCGATTTTTGAGATGAGGTATTCCTTGTATTGCTTTTATTCGCTCGCGATGCGCTTTTACCCAGTCAGTCTTGCAAAATTATATAACCCAAAAGTTCTGTTTCTGTAGTCGTATTACAGTCATGCAATGTCTTTAGAACATATTTTATATACTCTAAGTCGTTCTCAAAGTTGTCATGCATAAGAAGTATCAACTTACTATACTGTTGATCCCTCCACTGTGTTATCAAGTACTTTGTGTGGCGCTCGCAATAGAGCAATGCTATTTGTTAATAGAGCAAAGGCATGTTTCAAAAAGTTTGAAGTCCTTCCTTGATGACTGAGTGATACAGTTTTCCTAACATGTTGGTACGAGGGTATGTACAAAAATAAAGAAGTTACATCTATACTACTAAAATACTTTGTTTATTTCAGCCTTACTGGTACATGTTTAGCTCCTTGAGGTATAAAATGATCTAGTTTTGTGTCTGAGTTTAATTTTCTGACATATATTGTCGCCCTCAATCGATTCAATTCAGGTTTCTGTATATAACACTTACTAATTCAGATGTCGATGAGTCTATCATTTTATCTTTAATTATTTCCTCTATTATAGCGTCTGCTTCTCTCCTGATCCCATTTAGGATTGGCCGAGCTCTGTGTTGAAATCGTTTAAAGTCTCTGACTTCAGAAGTGTATTCATAAACATTGTAAGTACCACGTTTCTTGCTAATTAAGTTTAAGTGTCTTACAATTTTAAGCTGCCATCTATGTTGGAAATATAGACTTTTATTCTCTTCCACGTTTGGTTCTATTAGCTTCCTTGACTTTCATTGTTGTTGGCTTTGCTGCGCGATATAGTAGTGGGAGCATTTCTGCATTTCTCTCTAAAGTGCGCAGGAA
Organism: Tenodera sinensis; assembly: GCA_030765045.1. Classification (NCBI taxonomy): domain Eukaryota; kingdom Metazoa; phylum Arthropoda; class Insecta; order Mantodea; family Mantidae; genus Tenodera; species Tenodera sinensis. The sequence goes on from CM060964.1 coordinate 331,217,641, forward strand.
TCCTTTTGTATACATAATCGACATTTGATGGTACAATATTCTTTTATTATTACTATATCACATTTAAAAATATTTATATATTCGACAAAGAATCGCTCGATGTTGTCTATATTTTTCTCGCAATCTTCCATGCTTCCAACTCCTAAACGTAGACACTGTATGCTTGTTATCCCGATAATGTCGTTCTTAACTTGTATGAAATTACTTTAAATTTAGTATTCTTCGATATCTCAAAGGAACCACTTGGGTTGTCTCCCTGTTTATCAAACGTTGGTGCTACACCCTCTGACATTAACTGTTTAGAATAAAGTGTTTATTAGTTGATCATTGAGTGTGAGTAGTATGGTTTATGTTTCTATGTTCTTGATACATTTCATAATTATAATTATATTTCATTATTTACATTAATATGCACATTTCGAGAATAAAGTGTGTCCACCACCTGTTGTATGTTGTCTGATTTTTCATTTGTTTTGTTTGCTTACTCTGTCATTGGTTTCAACTATTTATCAACTTCTTTCTCTGTTTTACTTTCGTTATATAGTACTTTTGTTGTTGTGCACTCATTTCTGCTCTGATAGGTTTATGGTTTCACTAATTACTGCAATTTCTTTAGCTGCATTATTATTTAAGGTATAACAATTTGATTTTAGTTTATAAAATTCGGTGTTTACAGTGACATTCATGGCCACACAAGATTTCCTATTTCATTGAGTTACTTCTGAGCATATTCCTAATTTATAGAATTGTTTCAGTCTGAAGTTTAACCTGTTCAGATCCAATTTCCTATATTTTATTATTTATGTCAGTAGCTAACTGGCTCTGTGTTAGTTATTTCAGTAGCTAACTGACTTTGTTTTGGGGGTAATCAGCAGCTAACTGAGCTTGTCTTTCATTTATTTCAGTAGCTAGCTCATTCATTTCTCTAGTTACCTGGTTTTGTTCCCTAGCTATCTGTTTGGCTCACTAGTTAATTTATCTTTCTTCTCATAGACTTCTCTATCTCTTTTTCTTCACTAGTTGATTATCTCAGTTTTTTTTATCGATCACCGTTGTTTCAATAAACTAATTGTACTATGATTTTCCTAGCTGGTATTATCTTGTTCTATCCTATCCTCACTGTAATCTTTGTGGAATAGATTTCGTTTTCACTTTCTTTACTCAGTTTCTTAGTTTTTGCCTGAATTATTCTTCCACCTCTTAAGTGTATGTAATACTATTAACCACCACAACCACCAAACATGCAATTTTTTTAAATGGTTCTAAGATTTTTTCTTTGGTACTTAAGTTTCTGAAGTTCTGGAACTCACCTTCAGCTACTCCCTTCACTTCTTAGTGCTCCTTGCGTTATAACTGCAGGTCTCGCGATGTGGTGGTGATCCCAGGCTTCAGACGTTCTAGACCTTCTAGAAGATATGGGTGTTCTTGCAGCTTTAAGTTTCCTTTTCTTTTCCTTATACAATTATTTTGTTTGTCTGTCCAATTCTATTCGTGCATCACACTGTTCAGCTCCGTTTGTAAAATATTTTATGTTAATATAGCTTTGTACTGACAACAACACGTTGTGAACCATCTGCAAAAAATTGTGTTTGATTTATTGTGAGAGTGCATTACCCTAATATTTATGCAGCAATGTTATTTAACTTTATTAGCAAATTTAGTTTAAAAAAATGCTTTCCTAAAATGCTGGGGAGTTATTAGTTGTAAGCCTCGTGAGACAGATGAATGCAGGTACTTGCCTAATGAAATCCTTTTTTTTTTCTTCCACTCTATGCGTCTTGTTTGGAGGAGGATTATTAATTTACTTCAGAAATTTTCTCCCTTAAATTTAATTCTTCTTTCTCTTCTTCTCAACCACACGCAATATTAATCGCTATACTCTACATCTGTACATTCTTCTACGTCTTGTGTTTTCTATGTGGTTCATAGACTTCCGCTGCGTACCTGTTAAGTGTAGTGTCTTCTAGAACCTTGTTGATTTTCTCCAGGTCTAACAATACAAGCCCATTGTTTGCTTACCTTCGTTTCTATGCAATTTTAACTGTTTATGATTTATAAACATTAATATTATATTTATTTACATTATATTTCATTTAACAATACTTTTATGTTCTAAAACAGTTTATTTTGTTAAGATTTTGTTTCACAATACTTCTGTGGCTAATATATCGTCTATAGGCGCGACACACACACACACACACACACACACACACACACACACACAAACACACGCAGATCTTTTTCTAAAAACGCTTTAATTAGATTAAAGACGTTTAAAACATATATTTCCGGTGAAATCTTGGTATCAAATTTATGGGTGGAATAGAATACTTCCTCTACTTGCAGTAATTACGTAGTAGAGGGAATGATAAGACATTAGTCTCAGATAGTTCGTTCAAAGCAACACACCTAGATAGTCACGATTTAATTAAGAAAACAGAAGACAAAGAAAAACAAAGCAATCAAATTCTATTTATTATGGTACACGATACTTATTTCTTTAATTCACATGTCATTCAAATACTGCAGGTATATAACATGTAACCATATTGTACTTCTATTTATGTATGTATGTAGTGATGGTTTGGAATACCAAAATAAAGTGAAAACACTTCTGCAAGAAAGTGTCGCGTTTGGTCTGTATGTTGTAACCAAGTACATCAACAGCACGGTCGAAACAATGACGTAAAGAAGAAAAATTGGATCGGAACGAAAATTCCCGACTTATTACTAAAGAACCTGAATCAGGGAATTATATCAATACCTATCGTGGACATAATATTTGGTTGTTATTTCGGAAAGGTTATTTAGAACTTAACATATTTCAAAACTGGAACATCGAAAATATTGTTGAAAATGAGCAATATATTCTGCCTCTAGTTCTTACACATCAAACCATTAAGGGGAGATTTTTGCATGGGTTAGCTATAATTATGATTTTTAAACTATTATGTTTAATTTATGACTTAAAGCTTTCACGGCGAGCGTTATTAATCAATCCTTCACGGCTGATCACCCGTGAAGCCTTGATTATTATGTTTAAATTTTGTATGCTAATAAGCAAATTATATAATTACAAATTGATAACGTATCTTTACAAAACTATGTTACGAATTACAAAAAAAAAAAAAAAAAAAAAAAAAAAAATCTGAAAGCTAGTGATTAGAACCAACAGTGGAAATGACAATAATATTTACTGATAGAAGAAATAGCCTTTTAATAGCCATTTTCTGTTAAGATACACTTCTTTGTAATGATTTGGTGGGCATACGCCTACTTTTTACTTCCTCTGATACGTATGCCAAAAAATTCGACGCTGAACTTCAGAAATGTAAATTCGGAGGTCCCTCAAACAAAAAAACCTGTATAGGAAAAGGTCCATGTGAGTGTGTTTATGTGTGTGTGTATATGTGCGTGTTTGTATAGTAGATGAAATGTATAAAAATCAAAACTAAACCCACGGCACAACAACCCTATCCGGGCCAAGGCCTGCCGCCCAGCTGTTGTCTCTCCCACCTCTGATCACTACAGGCGTCATTAGTGGGGTGCAGTACTGGAGGGTGGTACGTGGTCAGCGGCCTGGTCCCTCCCGGTTATGCGGTCTTCAAGACCTGAGGCCGCTACTTATTTATTCAAGTAGCTCCTCGATTGGCTCTTCTGGGACCTAACGAGGCTGAGTGCACCCCGAACCAGCCTTCCTAGCGCGGAAAAATTCCATGCCACTACCGGAATTGAACCCGGGTCCCCCGCGCCACTGCACGACGGGGGCGGTCAGATGAAATTCATACCTTGCGTTTAATGAAAATAGTCTCTGAAGTCCTGTTCAGTCAATTACTTTTTTATAATCAATAAACCCTATGACATGTACAAATACCTACTGTGTAAAAAATGTAGAATTATTAAGTTACACAGTTTTTCTCAAATTAATGCTTGATGGGGTCAACCATTTGTGAGATATTTTTGTTTATTTCAATTTTCAAATAGTTATAATTTTTCTCAAATTTTGAGTGTCATTTAAATCCTGCTGTATTCTCACATGTTTTTCCTGTAGTGTTTAACGCCCGCTTTTACTGCATGTGGCACCGCAGGTGATGACACTGACGATATATGGAATGAAGATGGAGCAGCGGTGGAATGAGATGGCAGGGGAAACCGCAGAACCCGGAGGAAACCCGCCCCAGCGCCGCTTCGTCCATAACAAACCCCACATGCGATTGCCTGGGATCGAACCCGGGCCGCTTTGGTGAGAAGCGAATGGTCTAACCATTCGGCTACGGCGTGGCCCTACTGTATTCTCATATCCTCATTGTACCTACTAAGACATGTGCAAGAAGATAACTTCTGTAAATATTTATCTAGCTCAACATAAAGTGGATACAAGAATAAGCGTTATAAATACAGGTACGTCATACATCTGTGGTCTCTGATACATTATAAGTTTTCATTTAGGAAATTTCTTTATTATTTTTACGTATTTTATTGCAGAATATGTTTAGCACCCGTACGAAAGCGAAGTACGTGTATAATCTTTTCATGGTTACCTAATATGATTGCTAAACAGATGTTTCATTTGTTTCAACACCTATAGAGGAAAATGACAAGTAATAGTAAAAATATTGAAAATATGGATTCTATTCCACTTGACATTTTGAAGGAAGAGAGTTTATTAATATCAGAAAAATCAAAATATGTTTACGAAAAAGAATATGAAAAGTTTTGTGAATGGAGAAACAAAAAATGCGTTAGATTGACTAATGAAACCACCTTACTGGCATACTTTTTAGGTTTTCTTACAGGCACATTAGATAAATTTATGTTGTAGCTGTGATGACGTCTTTGCTGTCTTACGCCATTCATTTTTTGCCTTTGGTGACAGAAATAAGATAATTATTTATGCCGTCATAATAAGCTGTATGTTGAATTATAACATTAATGAAGTTTTCCTGATGTATGAAATAATTAAGAAGGTAGAGTATTTGTTAAACAATCATCATATGTCAGATTTCCTTAGTCAAGTCATAAAAAATTGCTAACGATAACTAACTATTTTTAAGCAAGTTTTCCAAGCAAGGACAAGTTATACATAAACTGTGAACATTTGAAAAGTTTAACTTAAATGGTTCTTGAGAAACATTCACCTGAAACGTCCAACTTAAGGATGTAAGTTTTCGAGAAACGAGTATTAAAATCGGTCCGTCTATTCTCTTGATTATAGCTAGTAATAAAAACGTCCCGGTGCCGCGTTACAAGCATTGCAAGGACTCTACTTCAGAGGCTTTTAGTTCTCTTTGGTGATAAGATACTGGCAGGGGGAACGGTTTAACCCGGTAAATTAACTGGTTTGAACACATAAAAAATGGACCCTAATACACTGCCATTTGTTTTAATTGACTATAAGCCGAAAGCGTTCAGGAACATAGGAAGACCAACAGCTAGATGGATTGACCAATTCTCTTGTTTGAAAGCAGCCCGAATGGCGTAGCTCCATAAAGCAGAGAAGAATATTAAAATACGCATGCTCACTAGCTCACCATACAACACTAAGCTGCTTCTTCTTCTATCATCTTCGTGTTAATTGAGATAAACGTTTTTACACATTTACATATTTTGTTGTAGGTATAAAAGTTGGTGCACAACGATATTAGGTAATAATATTAGGTGTTTTAGCAGTTGAAGAATAGAAAAAAGAAAAACGGTAAGCAAGAACGGATTCACAGCATACAATCTGCAGTGTCATACAATTCTTTATAACTTTGCACACTCAATATTAATACTTCACCATCAATTGTCGCAGGTGCCTGGCTTCTGTTAATGTGTGTATGTGATAAGCAGTATGTTTAGGGAGCCGAACGCATACGTAATATAACGAGCATTTACGAAGGCCATACGACACCAGTGGAAACTTCCGCGACAGTCGTGTGTCAGGCATCCCTCTCGAAAGAAGCAGAAGCCAAATCCTTCCGATCGGGTCAATGTGGGTTTGATCATTGGAACTCTGTTCTCTTTGCATTGAGCAGAAAAATAACGAAGAATAACGATTCTTAGTTGATAAAGTATTATGAAGTATGTGTACAAAATAAAACCAATAACAAAAATAAATCACAAAACGATTAAAGCCACAAACATTTGTATTTTGTATAAATTGTGTGTTTTGATGATATCTACATATTTCTGCAGTAACATTTTGCTCCTTTACGATACAGCAATTACATTCATTTAGAATGAATATTATCTTTAATATATAGTATTTTGATCATAATCGTCGGAGCCATATTTGAGAATCCCAAAAATAGCGAAGATTTTCCCACTTAAAGAATGGTTTAAGATGGGAGAATTTTCTTGAAAACCATATCTCATCTATGGAAAACACTGAACTAAAATACCATGTTTAGTGTCAATAAACAGTTTTCCTTTGAATTATGCTAATTACATCCACAATTTTCTCTAAAACTTCTCTTTTTTGACTTTAGGGATTCTCAAAAATGTATTTCTGGTGAAATATTAACGTCTAATTTTTGGACGGAGTAAAATGCTTCCTCTACTTATTATCAGTACATAGACGGTAGAAAATATATTCTATTTCACCCAAAGATTCGATACCAATATTTCAGCAAAAATACCTGTTTCGAGGCACCTGAATACGAAAACCAATATTTTAAGAAAAAGATCAGTATGTGTGTGTGTGTGTGTGTGTGTGTGTGTGTGTGTGTGTGTGTGTGTGTGTGTGTGTGTGTGTGTGTGTGGACAGCATAACTCAAAAATGAAAAATCGAATAAAAATCAAACTTCAAGGATGTAACACAAAGATTTACAACAAACCCCCTCCTCAAACTACCCTTTAGACGAAACATTTTTCGAAATTATTGAGTTTTTCAAAAATTCCTATAACGGTTAAGATGCCATGTATTAAAGATATTACATTACAAATGAAATGTGTATCTTAAATTTTCTGGGAATAACCGCAGAAGTCCCCTTAATTCCGAATGACTTTTTGCAAAACTTTTGTAAACTATAAGACGCACACAAAATTTTACTGCAAAAAAACATAGGTCTCGTTAAGCCACAGAATCTACTACAAATAAATGTTTTGTAGAGTTAACCATTTCTGAGATATTGATTGATATTTGTCTGCGTTTTAAAATATTTATACTGTCCTTGGTTGGGAAATCGTTATTCTTGCTCGCTTGGTAAGGCAAAGACAGTGGAATTGAAAAGCTCTCAAAAGAGTTGACTATTACTTAAGGCTACTGAATTCTCCTATTCCCATTGCACCTGAAAGGAAATATGCCATAGAACAACTTCTGCAAATATGTATCTCCATTGCTATGATGTAGATAGAGAAATAAGCATTTAGATGAGTAATTTGTACAAGATTGAGTAGAGAAAGCCATGTGAGTGAAGCACACAAGGATTTGAAGGGGAGCTACACAAGAAATTGATCTACAAATTTAAAAGTTGTTGTATGTGCAAATAAATGATAAAAATGGGTGTAATTCCTTAATAAATAAGAAAATTTCATACCAGTTAATGAACACATTCAATGTAGTATTTTTGTTATTGCAAGTATTTTGAAAAAGGTAAGATATCATCACAAGTCGTAAATAATTTAGAGCTAAATATTGGTACACCTGTCTCACAAAAACCACTTCCAGTAATCACCGTATCAACAAAAAAGGAAGGCTTTCTCTACAACAAGGTGGGTAATTTACTGCGTCCTGATTGGTTCTGGTAATGAAGTTATCTACACTTTCCTTATCGGGTTCTGTAAACATATTATTAGCTGCCGAAATTATCTCACAGTGGCCCTATTTTCTTCAGCTAACCAATTTTCTCTTTACGGTACGTGATAAATTTCTTCTACTCCCTCGAATAAATTTATTAATTAGCTCCGTTATACAAAAAGGAAGGCCTATTGCAATTTCTTTATTATTACAGTACGGTGAAAATTGCGGAGCAGTTGGAATGCCTTGCTTCCTTCCTTCAGGGCAACAGATTTATTTTCTCTCCACGGCGATCATCACTGATTAACTGCACCTAGAAGTTATCCTTGTTTCTTATTTATTTCGTTTTCTCTTGGATACAAAGCCTGTCACGGTCTGGATATCGCTGCAAGCGTTTTATTTATGTGATTGCAGTTTTTACCGTCGACGTCGCCTTATGCTACAGTATTCCGTGAGGGCATAAATATTCCTAGCAGAACAAAAATTATGTGCCTCGCATCAACAACCTCGGCGCACAAGCCAGCAATCGTATTTATACAAAATTAAATGCTTTCTAAGGCAGTGCACCACTGAAATTTGGAAAATTCGCTTTATTTAAGATATGTTAATATATATACCATTTATTACACACGATAACTATAATGTTTACCATGCTTTAAAATGTCATCGTGCATGGTTAATTAATTATATTAATTCGATGAATTTTTATAAATATAGCCATTAAAAATTCATATTTTACAGAAAATAGATTTATAAAAGACCTATCAAATCAGTTTTTAAATCAACTACTAATTATTGCAAAAATTAAAACTTAAGAATTTATTCCCCAAAACTGAAGCATCATTACAAAAAAGAATCTGATGTGTTGCACTCACATGACTTTCTCTACTCTTGTACTAACCATTCTTACAAACTCTTATTCCTGTATCTTCTTTCTTGTTAGCTGAGACAAACATTTGTACAAATTATCTTATTGCTTATTTCCTTGTTGGTGCAAAGGGAATGTTAGAATATATGTAGTAGGCTTTGTGCGATAGTCAAATGTTTGAGATTCTGTTGTGTTTGCACACTTGACATATAAAAAAATGAACAGCGATGATCCATTTCAAGAAAGTTCTAAAGTTTTTCGAAACTCACACACATAACAAGGAATATCTCCGAAATGGTTCACCCCACAAGAAAATGTATCAGGACATAAATTGTGTATTTTAGGAAGATCTACATTTTTTGTATAGTATAATTTGGTCTATCTCTAACGGTTTACCAGTTATGCAAAAGTCGTCCAGAGTAAATACGACTACAGGAGCTATAGCCAGAAAATTCAAGATATAAATTTCATTTGTCATCAAAATATCTCAAACATATGACATTTTAATCAAAATCGTTAGAGGCATTTTCAAGAAAATCTAAATTTTCGAAAAATTTTCCATGTAAAGGGAGTTTAGGGTGGGGCTATTTTCTTCAAAATCTTCGTGTCGCATTCTTGAAAGACATTAAACTTAAATACCAACTTTGGTTTTTAACCGACTTTTCGTTTTTGAGTTATGCTGTCCACAGACACACACACAGACCTTTTTCTAAAAATGCTTTTTTTTTTTTTTTTTTTTTTTTTTTTTTTTTTGGATTCAGGGGGCCTCAAAACATATATTTTCGGTGAAATCTCGACATCGAATTTTTGGGTAGAATACAATACTTCCCTTACTTACCAGTAGAGAAAGTAATTATGTGGCCATATTCTTTATTGTCCTTTTGATGGGCAGTACAACAATTTTGAAACAGATTAACAAAAAGTCTAATATGTTGTACTCACATGCTTTTCCCTACACACTCTTATACTGACTATTCTAAAAAATCTTATTCTTCTATGTACTTGTATATTACTCAAGATAGACATTTAAAATTCTTTTATTATGTACATATGTCCTTGTAGGTGCAACAGAAATAAGATAATACAGTGGGCTGAAACGATAGTCAAATTTTTCAAGAACTGGTCGCTTTGTGATGACTTTGATATTCCATTCTCTTTGCCTAACAAGGAGGAGGGGGGAGATGAAGAACGACTTACTATTTGAGAAAAATATAATTACTGGAAACCAATAACAAGAAATATATAAAAAATAAGTTATTTGACTAATTGGTACTCTTCCACGAAATCTATGTTTATCAAATCTATCTCTTATTTTTAGTCAGTTATGCAAAAGTCACGGTATATTAATTAAAATCGTTAGAACATTTTTGGGGTGGTGCGATTTGCTTTAAATCTTCAGATCATATCTTAGAAAGATCCTGAACTTAAATATCAAGATTCGTATTCAACCAATTTTCCTATTGGAGTTTTACTGTTCACAGAAATACACACACACACGCACGCACGCACGCACGCACGCGCACGCGCACGCGCACAGACACAGACACAGACAGACACACACACACACACACACAAACACACACACCCACCCACCCACACACACAAACACATTTTTCCAAAATTGTGTATTTTTATTCATAGAGCATAAAACACGTATTTACAGAGGATCTGGGTGTCAAATTTGTACATGGGAGTAGGGAACTCAAAATAGTTATTCTTTGTTTTCTATGAGATAAAAATAGTCCGTAATATCCCTTGGGCAAGGGCCTTCTACCAAAGTAGGACTAGCTCAATGGTACTCACAGACGTATGTTTGAGATACTGACACAATAAAATATATGTATATCTTAGAAACTTTGATAGTAGCCTTTTAATTTTGATAACGGTTTTTATACTATAAGAGACGTGTAAGCACTTACTTCAGGTAACAAAAGGGAACACCGGTAGCTGATAAATACACTTTATTTACTACTTATTGTACCACAAATGTTACAACTGTTACACAACTCATAATAAAACACAACGTCCAATCCAATAACAACTGAACTGTTGAGTTACAACTCACAATTGAACTGCACTCGACACTGTCCACTTGCAATTTTACATCGAATTTATCTCAACTCAGCTCAACTCTCAACTGTCCGTATATGCTCCAAATACGAAGTTCTGGAAGCTACTTGTAACGGCCAAAACGAACCCTATGGAGAGGGAAAGCGACGCAGAATAGCTATTATTCCGAGGGAGACCGTCCATTAGCTGCACCTAGACTCATACAGCCGGGCGGTTGTACGCTAGCCTTGGCGGCCTGTTAATAGCTTCGCGCCGCGGTAATCATATATATTTTCGATTTTTAAACCCTTGCAATGTGAGTTATACAAAACAATGTCACTTAAACTATTTAATATTTGTTAGCTAACCGACAACAGTTTTAAATCCACAACTCCTGCGGCTCTGCTGAAAATTTAAAGCTAAGAAGTTTGATATAATGAGTGTTTCAAATAGTAGAAAACACTGAAGAAAAGGAATTCAAAAAATGAGCTTAAAGTTCAACTCGGTGCTTTTTCTATGTGGAATATAGCAATTAAATAGTTATTTGTGACTTTAAAATAACTTATATTAAAAAATTGTTTAATATGAAAGAGAAAGTTAATGGTATAATAAAAGCGGGGGAGGGGGAGGAACTGATGCGTTACACTCACATGACTTTCTCTACTCCTGTACTAACCATTCTTACAAATTCTTATTCCTATATCTTGTTCATGTTAAGATTAACATCTGTATATATTATCTTATTGCTTATTTCCTTGTAGGTGCAAGGGGAATGTTAGAATACAGTAGGCTTTGTGAGATAGTCAAATGTTTTAAAGCTTTGAGATCCCGTTCTCTTTGCACGCTTAACATATAAAAAATGAAAATGAGCAACGATGTTCCATTGCACGAGAGTGACACAGAAAACTAGGAATATCTTGGAAATGGTTCATCCTACAAAAGCATTTATTGAAACATAAATTGTGTATTTCAGCAAGATCTACATTTCTTGTACAGTAAGACTTTCTCTATCTCTTACTGTTTACGAGTTATTCAAGTCATCCAGACTAAACAGGACTACATAGGCTATAGCCAGAAAATTCAAAATATACATTTCATTTGTCATAAAAATATCTCAAACATATGGCATTTTAATCAAAATCGTTAGAGCCATTTTCAAATAAATCAAAAGTTTCAAAAAATTTTCCATGTAAAGGATAGTTTATGGTGGGGCTATTTTCTTCAAAATCTTCGTGTCGCATCCTTGAAAGACATTAAACTTAAATACCAACTTTGGTTTTTAGCCGACTTTTCGTTTTTTATTTAGGCTGTCCACAGACTGATAGACACACACACATACGCACCTTTTTCCAAAAAGGCCTTTTTTTGGATTCAGGGGGCCTCAAAACATATATTTCCGGTGAAGTCTCGACATCGAATTTTTGGGTGGAATACAATACTTCCGCTACTTACCAGTAGAGAAAGTAAAAAAGGAAAGAAAATTTTCACATTTTGTTCCCAAACACCACAGATGCATTGCATAGGAAGTAATGATGAACCAATTCCTTAAATATTTGTCGTCTCAAAATGAGGGTTTACGTCCATTTTCGAAAACTTCACTCACACGTAGCTTTAAGAAAATCCTGAGATAAGAGCCAACTAATTTTTCTTCTGAATTAAACGCTTCTCCACGTCTGAAGGTTGGGTGTAATATTTTCACCTGTATTATATTTTCTAGGTATTTTTTGTGCAAATATATAAAGAGATTTACTTCACTTTCCTGTTCCTACGGTAACGAGGTAATTTATGCAGCATGCATGTGGGCCACGAATATCTGAGAATTACAGAGTGGAAAATAAAGCAAAGTAAATGTAATCGAAACAATTTTTCATGAGCTATGCTGTCGACTGGGCTACCGTAATCCCGTTTATCTGTCTGGCTTTGTCGGTATAATGATAATGAATGGCTATTGTTTCACGCGTGGCCAACACACAAGAATTAATTACAGAGTTTTCGTTGGCTTCATCACCGCCCACTACAGGGGGGCCACTACATGGCTTAGCAGGCATACCAACTGCCACTTTGTTACTCTTTCGGAGAACTTTATAAACCTAGATAACGATATCATCTTTTTGGACAACCGACAATTTTCAGAGGCGGCTCGTGGGTTTCAATACCATAGTTCTGATAACGAAAATTGGTATTGATTTTGCAACAAATGCTGCCAGTAGACTTCTTAGATAATAAATACACCTGCATTATACACATTAAAATATAAATTTAATGTAATAAACTTACAAGTTTATCAAAGCATCAGGCAAAATAAATAGAAGTAATTTAATGCGCGTATTATGACAAATAAATCCACTAGTTAACTCGTAATAAATTTTATTTATTACACAATGCGTTACAAGCCTCGCTGTGCAGTTCTGACTCATAAATCAATCGTAACTATCTCGTAACTGCCGTCTTTTTATAGTCTTCTGTTGCTAGGGAGATACATTTATGCAATGTTCCAAAGTTTATCAGAATGCTGATGCTCAACTTTCTCAAAGAGTAGCCAGTTAAAGCCACTTCCAATACTCGGCCCGCTGTGTTGCTTTCTTGAATCTCCCGCGCTCAAACTCTATCGATGCTTAGTCGACTGTATCACAAAGGTTAACTTTCTTAAGTCACCTGCCCTTTAAGCCTTTATCGATATCTGTCTGACGTATCAGGTGGGTTAGCTTTCTAGAGTCTCCCACGCCTTAAGTAAGCGATGTCAACGCAAGCGCAAGTTCGTGACCTTGGCAGTGCTCGTGGGCATGAGGCGCTCCGAGACATACACACAGGTAGCGGCGGCGTTAAGCAAAACAGGAGTGTACAAAATTCTAAGGCAAAATGAAGCCAGTTTTTACGTTCTCTACTCCGTATAGTAAAGTAGAAGAAATATTGTATTCCACCCAAAAATTCGACGTCGAGATTTCACCGAAAATATGTTTTGAGGCCCCCTGAATAAAAAAGAGCACTTTTAGAACAAGGTCCATGTGTGTGTGTCTGTGTGTTTGTGTGTGTGTGTGTGTGTGTGTGTCAGTCTGTGGACAGCATAACTCAAAAACGAAAACTTGGTTAAAAACCAAAGTTGGCATTTAAGTTTAATGCCTTTCAAGGACGTGGCATAAAGATTTTGAAGAAAATAGCCGCACCCTAAACTACCCTTTACATGGAAATTTTTTTCGAAAATTTTGATTTTCTCGAAAATAGCTCTAACGATTTTGATTAAAATGCCATATGTTTGAGGTATTTTTATGACAAATGAAATGTATATCTTGAATTTTATGGCTATAGCCTATGTGGTCCTGTTTACTCTAGATGACTTTTGCATAACTACAAAAATGTAGATCTTGCTAAAATACACAATTTATGTCTGATTTTTTTTTTTTTTTTTTTTTTTTTTTTTTTTTTTTTTTTTGGTAGAGTTAACCATCTCGAAGATATGCTTTGTTATTTGTGTGAGTTTTGCAGAACTTACACTTCCGTCAAATGGACATCGTTATTCATTTTTTATAAGTTAACCGTGCAAAGAGAACGGAATCTCAAAGCTTTAAAACATTTGACTAGCGCTCAAAGCCTACTGTATTCTCACATTCCCGTTGTACCTATAAGGAAATAAACAATAAGATAATTTCTGCAAATTTTTACCTCAATACGGAGATATAGGAATAAGGGTTTGTAAGAATGGTTAATACGAGAATAGAGAAAGTCATGTGAGCGCAACACATCATACTTTTATGAATCAGGCATAAATCAGTAAATACCAGTTGAAGTTCAACTGTAACATTCTCGGGATCTACAGAATAGGGCAAGGAAAAGAGATTCAGTTTATATTTGAGAGCTTTAAATATGAAAATCTTTCAAGAAAGTCCTCTAAGAGTGCATTCAATATGTCTCAATACTTATTAATTTCTGTGCTTATGTTAAGAGACTGCAAATGTGGCAGTGACTTTGCTTTTTCCATGGTATGCTCGTTGTACAGTCCTGATTAACACTGTCCCAAACAGGTGCTACTGTTACAGGCAGCGTGAGTCTGCTAAGCTCCAAAGCGCGCGCTTGCGCCCAAGCGCACCTTTTGACATTAGTGATTTGAGCCTTTATCAATGGCTAGCTGATTGCATTAGGTAGATTTAGCCGAGGTATCCAATCACTTTTGAGATATTCATATAATGCTTATATATTTCATAAATAAACATAGATGCAATTTTTGGGATATAACTACTTTTCCAAAAATAAATTATTCTTAATTAATATCTATACTTTTGTGTTTTGTACACATTAAATATAACTTTAAAATTAAAATAAATAAGGTTAAAACTAACACAGCTTCAGTTATGTATCGTCAAAGTTTACCATCTACAGATGAAGGTGATACTAACCACTGCATCACAAAGACGAATATCATGTTGCGTTGTTTTACAGCTCAGGCGTGGGTGATGAATTACGAGGCAATATAATACCCTCCTCTTGTTTCTATCTCGTAGACACTTCAACTTACAAATCGCAGCATGTCCGCCAGGGGTCGCGAACCCCCAGCTGAGAGCTGAACTCTGCCAGGATGGGTCAGAATTTCTCGTAAAACACATGCCGCTCCTAGAATGTGCTATGAGAATCGGCATGCGATTGTCTTCCAAGCAGTTACCAAGGAAACAACACAATGTGTTGATTTCGAAACTTCTCTCATATTTTGTTTCCTTTGCGAACAGCATAAGAGCTATTGAATTCATTTTACAGTAGAAATATTTAGTAGAGCATCTAGACTTTTCTTTCTTGTCCCTTTATCTGCCGCCTTTAACATCTAAGATAATATCGCGGCCTTGACTTTGCAACAATTGTTTATCGCCAGTAATATTCACTCGTTTACTGATTATGTTAATCAAGGGTGCTATTTACTTAGGATTTTTAAAAATATTACATCCACATAAAACATATTCTCTTACGTATGTTTCCATATTCTAGGAAGATTAGAGAATAATCCTGTCTTAATAAGAATTCACAACGTTCAGTGGGAAATCAAACCAAGACCTTTGGGTTTGAAGGCTAGCGGGTCAACCACAAGATCAGAGAGCCAACAATTTTGTTTTGAGTGAATGAGTGGTTCTCAATGCCTTGATGATCCACTATTGTAAAACTAGACACGGAACTAGAAAGATAAAACAACAAATAAAACAAGAATGGTTAAATATTAATTGCATTAATATGTAAAAGTTAAACGGCATGTAAGCAAAATAAAAAAATTACGAATATGAATTAGTCTTTACTTAGCTCTGACTCCTTTGTGATTATGGGCAACTTTCATCTTGAGCAGAATTGCACTTATTTCGATCTTTTCCTTGCCTATCGGTAGCGCCCAACATGCCCCTTGCTCTCTCTTTGATGTCTTGCTTTTTGCTAATTGCAGTAGACTAAGATAATAGCAGGTGCTACTAATTTAATTTAAATAGATTAATTTAATGTATACTGCTTTTTTACGAAGTATCTTCGCTAACAACAATTAAAATATTCCCATGATTAATAAACTGCGTATAGCTTAAACTTTCTGGGAATATCCTACCAAGTCCTCTTCATTCTGAATTACTTAATAATCATCTATAACTATATTAATATAATAAACATAGAAACATTGTGTGCCTTTGTATTTAGGTTGGCTAATCACAAAAAAACACTCAACCACTTTTGATAATTTTTTCCCTATCAGAAAGCTTAAGTATTTCTTATGGATACGAGGGTATAAAACACCATCTAATTTCATTTCATAAAATACCAAAATATTAAAAACTATTTACAAAGTCATTGTACTTGAATATGGATATATTGAAGTTATAAAAGAACATGCTTTCGAAGAAAGTCTTGACTGTTACTCTACAGAACACGCAGGTGCTAGAATAGGACAAATGTTTCATTGCAAGCAATTGAAGTTTATTACACATCATCTTTAATATATAGGGGTTTTGCCTTTGGAACAATTGCTCATCAGGAATGATCATTCACGAGTTTTCAATTGATTAACCTTTGAGTTTATTTAGTTGGGTTTTTATACACATTAAATTCACACACACATTCAGACACCCACTCATACTTTCAGACTTTACGCAGGAGGGGGAAAATCCTGGTTAAGGAAAAATTTCCATCCTCCAGCTGGGAATTAAACCCAGGGGCTCTGGCCTATGGAAGCTAGCATATCAACCACGGACCACAGAGGTAGTCTCACTACAATCAATCAAGCAATATAATATGTATAGATACAGATGATCAAGATTTGGGGATTAAAACACAGGAAAACGAAAGAGAACCCGATCTGCTCATAACAATACGATGTGTATAGCAATAAATGATAATAAACCTCAATAAAACGTTAGCAGATATGTTAAATAATTACAGCTGAACCTCATTTATACGTATATCAAGGGGAAGAGGGAAGATCACTTATAACTCAGAATTATGTACTTACAACAAAGATTTTGATAATGCATCATATTTTTTAAAAAAAGCAACACAGTGAGCCTACATGTGTAAAATTTTACAAACAACAAAGATATATATGAAGGAAACATTATATAGAGTTTTGTCCTTATTTAAAGAAACCAGTTAATTTGGCTTGACTCACTTTCTTGCATTAACTGCATACATCTTATTTTGTTACTGATGACTGTGGTGTAAGCAATTTCTAAGTCTGAGCAAGTTTGGTTTTGGTTTTGTGGGATTAAGTTCCACATCTCGTACGAATTTTACTTTCGTATCTAGTGGCACCATTTCCTTTTTCTGTTCTCCATGGCCGATTGAAAGCAAGTGAGAACTAAAAAATAAAACCGCTGTTCAACAGTAAACATAGGTCCCGAAAATGTTTATGTTTACTTCTCGTTTGTTGTATGACATTGTCGCGCCGAAAGCCGCCCGCACACGTTGGGTCTGTGTCAACAGAGATACGGGGAATACGCCCCCAGTTTCTTTTAAAATAACGTATGCCGTGTGCTCATTATAATTACGTTAAACTCAGATATACTTCACTGAAATTTAAAACGTATAACTGTGAATTCGAGTTTCGCGTTTCGAATTTAAACACTAATCATTAATAAACAAAAAATAAATGAAATTGTTTAGTTGATAAATGATAAGAGACAGAAATATATTATCCCAAAAAAATGTAAACCTGACATACTCCTTATTACATCTGCAAGATTTACAGGTTGACTTTCATGCAACATCTACAAAAACGTTTATGCGTTATGTTCTTGTTTTCTCTCAAAGCCTCTCCAGTAACATAAACTGAGTTACGATATGCGAACAGGTGTGCTTTGTTTTCCGTATCGTGTATGTAAAGAGATCCAGATTGCAGAATGTAAACTACTGACAGAATATCCTACATACGACATTTATACAACGCTCTCCACCCACTATCATTTACGAGGTGTTATTATTATTTTTTTTTTTTTTACTTACGCTACATTCATCCATAAAAACCTTGCAGAAATATTATTACATATTTTGTTGTGCTTTAAAGGAGATACAGGAGATTGAAACAACAGATAAATATTTTAAAATTTGATGTGTTAAATTCACATGACATTCTCTACTCTTGTAATAACTATTATTACACACTCTTACTCCTGTATCTTCTTCGTGTTAGTTGACATAAACATTTACAGAAATTATCTTGTTGCTTATCTCCTTGTAAGTGCAAGAATGCAGTAGACTTTGAGTGATAGTCAAATCTTTTACAGCTGGTCACTATATAAAGGCTTTCAAACTCCCTTCTCTTTGCACGGTTAAGAGAAAAACTGAACAACGACCTTCCATTTGAGAAACGTTTATGCTGCAAAACTCAAACAAATAGCAAGGAATATTTCCGAAATGGTTCACTGCATAAAAGATGCATTTGGACATACCTATGTGTTTTAACGATATGTACATTTTTATATAGTAAGTATTGGTCTATCTCTTACCGTTTACCAATTATGCAAAAATCATAAAGGGTAAACAAGGCTATATAAGCCATGGTCAGAAAATCCAAATTGTTAGAGCCCATGTAAAGGGTAGTTCAGGGTGCATGAATTTTCTTCAAAATCTTTGTGTTGCATCCTTGAGACAAACTTAAATACCAACTTTGGTTTCTAACCGACTTTTCGTTTGTGAGTAATGCTGTTTAAGCGCGCGCGCGCGCACACACACACACACACACACACACACACACACACACGGACCTTTTTCTAAAACCGCTTTTCGGGATTCGGGGAGCTTCAAAACATGTATTTGCGGTGAAATGTCGACATTGATATTTTGGGTCGAATACAATGCTTCCCCTACTTACTACACTGCATACGTGGCAGAGAAAGTAAGAAGTTGGTTGCTATTAGTTGGTACACTCTTTTTATAACATCATGAGAAAGAAATAGTGACAGCACTTCAAATTGCGTATCATTATAGGAAAATTCGAATCAATAACAAAAATCTTTGACATAGCTAATGCTACAAAAATATTATTTGATAAACTTTTTCACTTATAAGTAGATTTATATTTCTTGCTGAGTTACATTTTGTTGTCATTTATACAAAATTTAGAATGACGAGGACGTCACACTCTATTCCTGGAGTATTAGAAATATCAGTTTATTTGTCATGAAAATGCCTTAAAACATATGGTATTTTAATCAAAATCGTTAGAAATATTTCTAAAGGACAGTTTGATGTAGGGGATTGCAGAAAATCTTCGTGTGCATCCTTGAAAGATACTGAAACTAAATATCTACCTAATTTGGCAGATAGCTGAATAACTGAACAGCCCAGGCTTGCCAACATGTAAAAGTTAAATGATCGTACCAATCACTCAAAATTATAGATTTGGATTCAAAATTATCGTACATCTTAAACCAAATGCTACAATAATAAAAATATCAGCATAACACTTATGGAAATGTAACAGTATTGACGTTTATTATTTCCACTTACAAGATTGATGACCTCAACCAGTATAACAACTTTAGTACTTATGTTTCTCGCTCTATTCATCTGAAAGTTCATCTTCCTCAATTGTTGCAGCATTATACAAATTTGTTGTTGGAATAAACCTTAACAGTTTCTCGGTGACTTGCAGATTTTCGGACCCATCACATTCTTTCATAAGTTGGAACGACCAAATAAGTCCATTTACCGCATCTAGTGCCAATCTGTTTCTAACTTTGGTTTTTATTAAATCCAGTTTAGAAAAAAAACTCATTCACAAGAAGCGCTTCTGTGGGGCAACGAAATCACTGATAATGCAAACTGTGTCAGTTATTTGAAATTAGTATTTCCACCAAGGTGACATGTGTTTAACAGCACCCCAGAAACTGTCAGGTTCAGGCATGTTCTTTATTTCACACGGAATATCACTTATTCCGTGTTTTCTGCATTGAAAACCAATTTTCTGAACAGTACCTTGTTCATTGAGATTACCAGATCTGGACACATTGGCAATAAGAGGACAAAGGGTAGTAGGCTTAGTAGGGTTGGAAACGGTTGCCTTAGATGAGTGGAGACAGGCCATGATGGCAAAAATGGTGCCGCTCTTGTAATTAGTTTCATTTCGCTGGTGTGGCAAACCAGTGAAAATTATATTTCGCCGGTATCGAACTATCACACATTCAAATTATCGTACACTCCCATAATTATCGTACGAGTTGGCAACCCTGATTTGGAGAAACTCTGTTCACAAATATATGTAGACCTATACTCACTCTTATACACACTATTCTTGCAAATGTTTATTTCTATATCTACCTCATTTTAATCGATATAAGCATTTTCAGAAATTATCTTACTGCGAATTTTCTTGTAGGTACAAGGAGAATGTGGGAATACAGTAGGCTTTAAGTGATAGTGAAATGTTTTAAGAGCTGGTTGCCATGCGATGCCTTTGAATTCCGCTCTCTTTGCAAGGCCAAGAGATAAAGAAAACGAATAACATATTCCTATTTGAGAAAAGTATAAGTGTTGGCAAATTCAGACAAATAATAAAGAATATTTCGGAAATGGTTCACTCAAAAGAGAGAAAAAGTACTTGACATAAATTGCCTTTTATAACGAGATCCATATTTTTTATTTAATAAGCGTTTGTGTGTCTCTTACTGTTTACCATTTATACAAAAATCATCCAGAATGGAGAGGTCTTCTAAGGGCATACCCAGAAAATTCAAGGTGTGACTTACAAAACTGCCATGGAATCGCCTGTTTGTGTACGTCACTGGATAATAACTGAGAGTCTACACAGCACAGACGTGATTCACCCTCCGACTTAAGGGAGTAGGGAAAGGCCGCTAATTCCGTGTCTCCAAAGAGACAAAGTTGGACATTGCTGGTGTAAAAGTTGGAGAAGTAGGCTTTTGGTGGTTATATTGGTTAGTTAGTTAATATTTCATGCAATAATAATCGTGTGTTTCATTGTTTTTATTGTTAGTTAATATTTCTTTCCCGTTTATAGTAATATAGAAACCACATTTAGCTCCGGTTGTCGTAAAGTTAAGCTTTCTTAACAATAGCTTGTAGAAGCTAAAGGTATAAAAACAAAAGATAGTGGGAGGAGAAAATCGGTTGACTATACGCTTCAGATGTTTTAAAATACAGCTCTATGAGATGTAACATTAAAAGTAGACCGTGTTGGAGTTGTTGTCTAGGTCAGGTATACCAGTGCTCATTTAACTACTTTATAAAAAGTAGTAGAGCTTTTTTCCATGCGTTCTTTGACTAA
>CM060964.1:331244012-331299012 GCA_030765045.1 Tenodera sinensis
TATACAAAAAATGTAGATCTCGCTAAAACACACAGTTTATGTCTAAATAATTTTTTTGTAGAGTGAACTATTTCTGAGATATTATTTGATATTTTGAGTTAGTTTCGGAAAGCTTAAAACTTTCGTGAAGTGGAACATCGTTGTTCATTTTTTATATGTTAAGCATCAAAGGAGAATTGAGTTTGAAAGCTTTAAAACATTTGACTATGGCACAAAGCCTACTGTATTCTAATATTTTCATTGCATCTACAAGGAAATAATAAGATAATTTGTACAAATGTTTATCTCAACTAACATAAAGATATAGGAATAAGAGTTTGTAAGAATGGTTAGTACAAGAGTAGAGAAAGTCATGTGAATGCAACACATCAGATTTTTAAGTTTTGTGGTCTATGGCGGTGCCGAGCAGATGTCGCGGATACTGCTCAAAGGAAAGAATATTCCCCTTAACCCTGTGGACTAGAATTTTAATAAAAATCTTCACTGCCGTTTTTGAGAAAATAAATATCGAACTTTTTCCATGTACACGGTAGTTAGGGACGTAGTTATTTTCTTGAACATATTCGTGTCGCATTCCTAAAATACCTCAGCTTAAATACAAACATTGATAGTAACACGGACTCACACAGACAGGCTTAAAGAAACTCTTTTCTAAAAATGTTTTCTGGTTAAGAGAATATCAAAATGTGTGTTGTGGTGAAATTTTGATTGCGGATTTTTGGGTGGAGTGCAGTGCTTCCTCTACTTACTATAAATAGATAGTAAAGAGTATAAAGCAATATTGTTTTACATTTACATGACCTTCGTACTCTCTCTAATATACCTTCATGCCTGTTCTATAAATTATTTATAAAACTCTTGTTATCTACTTACAGTTAAATAAAACAAAACAGAAAAGAGACACTTTCTTGTAGGTACGTTAGACCATATGAGCTTAGGACAATAGTCAAATATTTAAAATAAGGTTGTTATTACATGCTATCACACTACCTGCATGACAACATTAACATTTTGACGTGAAGGTACAGGAGTTCTGTAAATAGAAGGCGAAGTATTTTTTTTTTTTTTTTTTTTTTTTCCCATTCTTGATTCATGTCTGCATAGTGCTGAATAACTCGGAAGGCATGAAAGAAAAAAGAACACATATATCTCGAACAGTTCAGGTCAACTAAAAATGTATGTGCCAACTATTTTCGAGACATTTTCTTCGGTCAGAATTTTCCATCTCTCGTGGGTTTTTGAAAGGCCAATTCATCGTTTTCTTATTTCCCATGTTGCAATACAAAGATTATGTATTGTATCAGAGAAAATGTTCGTTATTTTTACTCTCTAATAGAATACAAATGAGGGGTATATATGGAAAGCCAGACTGTTACACTTGTTATAAAAATAGTTGTATTGGATATAACCGCATGCACCGTTCTGTTAATATAAATATTGATATAGTGCAAAAAGTGACATTTGGCAATGTAATTCACACCCGTAATATGCATTTTACATGCAACTGTCTACTTGTGCGAGAATATTTTTCATGGTTTACTCAAAAATCATCAGAAGTGGAAAAGTCTGGATTTGCATCTATTCCCCTCAAATTATATAATGTGTTACATTCATACAACTTTTATGACACATTATCATTTATTCTTATATAAACTATTCTCACGAAAGATAAACTTTTGTATTTTCACGTTAATGGAGATAAATCGTTACAAAAGTATGTTTCATTAGAGATTCTCTTATAGGTACAAGTTGAACAGGAAACCGAATCCATAGTCAAAAGTTTAAAACGAGCCAATGTTTGCTAACCTTGAAATTCCCTACTCTTTCCCTAACATTGCGTGAAACAATTGAATAAGGGCAGCACTTTAAAAAAAGGACAAAGCACTGAAAAATTCCAATTAATGGTTATTTAAAAATGCTTGATACCACACAAAAGTTATTGGAAATAAGTGTGAAGTCAAAGACATTTACACATTTTGCATAGAAAAGTTTTTTTTTAACATTATAAAAAGCTCTTTCCGTATAAAGACAACATTCCAGGAGTTTCCTGGAATATTGAAGACATAATTATGTTTACAACGTAATTAACTGAAATAAAGGACCATTGTTTTAAAAATGAATTATACCATGAGTTTTAAAAGAAAAGTGTATTTAAGTGGTAGCTAAATGGATTCCTTGAAGATTAATATTTGAAACAGCAAATTTATATGGTCACAAACATTTATTTTAGATGAAAAGAAACTGAAATTTAAAAGGTGTACATTAGCCATGAGTAGAGGGAAGAAAAGATAGCTATTTTGTTTAGAGATAAACGGGTACACATTTTTATACGTAAAGAGTAAGTTGAATTATTAAAGGAAGAATAATTATGCAATACTTGTTATACATTTGTGTTTATTAGTTAGCAATCAAGCTCTTGTAAGGAATGGTGCGAATATTTAGGAAAAAATGTAAAGTAAATATGATTTTAAGTGTTCTATATTACAGCATTCCGTAAGGTAAACACTCGTCAGAAAACCAAGTGCATGTTTCATGTTTTACTCCAGTCTCTCTTCACTTTTCCACCCAAACAACGCCTGGTATCACTGTCTTTTGGGGACATTGCCACTAATGTCAGTAACAGCTTCAAAAGCTTTGTTCATTCTTCATCTCTCAAATTACCACGAATTGCTTTATTTTTCTTTTCGGCATCTCAAAAGCAGCAAATGACGTGCAAATACGAAAAACATTAAAGAATCTACTTCACTACAACCACAATGATAATGCCGAAGCGGTGTACCAGAGTAAAAAATAAATACATAAAATTGAGGACATGTCTTTTAAAATACCAAATTACAATGGAAATAACTCTCCGAAAGGACTGGCAGCTATTCCATTTATAAAGATAAAATGACCGCAGGTGACAAGGAAACTAGAGGAATGTTATAATAATGTAAGTAATGTTAGTGAAATACCCTATAAGGACTTAACGTGTGCACGAAGTTTCCAACTGCTGTCTTGAAAGGACGTTGGGTTTTCACTTCATTCAACAGGGATAAATAGTTGACCGTATGGAAAGTAACAACAGAAACAATCCGGAGCAAAAACAACCATAAGCAGTGCATCTGATCAACAAGGTCTGCAAGTTACTAGTAATAACTAAGCAGGGTGGCTCCGCGGTAACTTCCTAGGCTGGCATTCGTGAGATTGTGGGTTCGATTCCCACGGCCAACCTTCCTGACTGATGGGTTTTTCCGGGAGTTTTCCACGGTCACCAGGCAAATGCTGGGAAATATAACTGCATTCCCCCAAAATTCCCGTCCCTTTATTTCATTTCACCTTCATTTCATACGATCTCTCAGGGTTGGAAGTGTTGACGATGGGTGAGTTTAGCACTGCTGTGTTGGGACTTTGCGAATTGTAAGTGCTCTTCTCAGCGGATGGGTGGCATTGTAGTCGTCTGACCAGTGGCTGCTTGATGACCCCTGGTGTCGAGATAAAGAATCTCCAGCACACGTTAGGGACCCTCGCACTGGCTCGTGCTACTCGCCCGGGTGTGAACACGCCCGTAGAGCGCTCTCACTTCATCTCCTCCTCCCAGGAGTCTGACATACAATAGCTTCAATAGTTGGCTCAGTGTGGAATCCCCTCCTAAATACTCTACCCCTACCAGCAATACCTCACTACTGTATTTTACTAAACCTTTTTCAGAGCCATTTTTGAGAAATATTATGGAATTTTTTCGAAGTTAAACGTAATTTGACACGTAATAGAGGGATTTTCCTGAACATTTTAAAAACTTAAACGTAATTTGACACGTAATAGAGGGATTTTCCTGAACATTTTAAAAACGTCCACGCGCGCGCGTGTATGTATACATCCATCAAGAGCATAACTCCAAAACGAACAGTCAGATACCAAACTAGTATTTAAGTTCGGCGTCTTCCAAAGATGACACAGAGATTTTCAAACACGTTTACAACCCTAAACTACCCTTTAAATACAAAAGCTTTCGAACATCTTAATTGACTCAAAAATGACCATCGTTTTTAATTAAAATATCAGAAGTTTAAAATGTTTTCATAAAAAATGAAATGTATATCTTCAATTTTGTGGCAATTAGTTCTGAAGTCCTCTTCGTTCTGCGTAACCCTTACATAAGTAGTAAACAGTAAGGGATAGAGATGATTTTAATACACAAAAATGCAGATATCGTTAAAATATGCACATTATGTAGAATGCATGTTTTGAAAGTTAACTATTTACGAGATACAGATTATTGGTCTCCCTCATGGTCATGAAAAGGGAATAGAACTTCAAAGCTATTGCTTAGTAACCAGCTCTTAAGACTATCACATATGTCTATTGTGTTTCCCTGTTCCCATTGTACCTACAAGGACACATTTAACAAATATGCTAATCTCCATTAACGTGAAAGAGATACAGATGAATAAGTTTTTACTTTCTACAACGTATAAAGCAGAGGACATATTGTATTCCACTCAAAACTTCTATATCGAGATTTCACCGGAAATAGAGGTTTTGAAGTCCCCTGATTCCAAAAAATAATATTTAGAAAAAATCCATGCGTATGTCTGTGTGTCAGTCTGCCAGTCTGCCAGTCTGTGGACAGCTTAAAAAGCAAAGTTGGTATTTAAATTTAATGTCCTTCAAGGATGCGACATGAAAATTTTGAAGAAAATTCCTTCTCCTTAACTGCCATTTACATGGAAAATTCCCGGCCCTAATGACCTAGTTGTCGACGAACCCTTAAATAACACTGACGTGGAAAATGGCTCTAACGATTTTCATTTAAATGCCATATATTTGAGACATTTTTATGACAAATGAAATGTATTTCTTGAATTTTCTGGCTATAGCCCATGTAGTCCTATTTACTCTGTATTACTTTTGCATAATTGGTAAACCGTAAGAGATAGACCAAATCTTACTATACAAAACATGTAGCTCTTGCTAAAACACACAGTTTGTGTCTGTATATATTTCTTGTAGAGCGAAGCATTTCGGAGATATTGCTTATTAACTGTGTGAGTTTTGGAGAACTTATACTTCTGTCAAAGGGAACATCGTTATTCATTTTTTATACGTTAATCGTGAAAAGAGAACGGAATCTGAAAGCTTTAGAACATTTGAGTACCGCACATAGTCTACTGTATTCCCATATTCCCTTTGTACCTACAAGGAAATATGCAATAAGATAATTTCTGCAAATGTTTGTCTCAACTAACACGAAGAAGATATGGGAATAAGAGTCTGTAAGAGTGGCTAATACAAGAGCAGAGAAAGTCATGTGAGTGCAACACATCAGATTTTTAACAATAGTTTGTTGAAGAATGACAGAGGAAGCCGTGTGAACGTAACACACGATATATTTTTATGTTATGACCCATGTGTTTCAAGTGAGGAAATTGTGCATCTGAGTATTGTTTGAGAAACGGCTTTCTTGCTGGTACATGCACAGCTTGTTCTTGGCTTAGGTGAATCTCGACTCATTCAAGTTTTATGGCTTTCATTGCAGGTAAAACTATTTCAGTTCAAGGAACACTATACAGCCTTTCAAATGAGCTACTTTGAATGAAATGGGTTCAGAATACTAGAAAAAGTTTTGTAGACGAACATCAAAGGCTTGGGCTACCATGCAATAGCAAAGTTTGTCCATTCGAAAGAAAGAATTGGAAGACATTCAATCTCATCTCATTTTCTAGTCTTGGCGTAAGAAATCCGAGTTCCTACACCCAAAACTATTCAACTTTAAATTGGACTGGCGTGAATAAATAAAATGAATAATTTATGCTGCAATGGGATTTCTTGCTGGGGTTTCAATAAAGTTGTGGAGTTTCCTAACTAAATATCTTCAAGTAGAGATCCAAATGCTTTCAGAAGGTCAGCACGTTTGCTAAAAGGATGCTTTTACGAATTTAAACCGCAGTCTTCGTTTACACCAATTCTTACATTCATTTTAGGCCGCCTCCGTGGTCAGCAATTGGTCAGTGACCTGACTACTAAACCCTGTGGACCTAGGTTCGATTACCGAACGATGGTAAATAGAACTAGGACTTTGACGGATATATGGGGGAAAAGAAACTAATGGAGAAACTGCAATTATGTATGACATGCAAGTTGAAAATACAGCAGCAAAACATACAACTAAACCTATTTTTTATTTATACAATTTTATTTTAAATTATTCTTCCAGTTTAATTCTGTACGATTATATCTTTTGTACTTTGTTTTACTAAAATATGCACAACCCTGTGTAAGACGGAAACCCGTGAAAGCGGAACGATCGCGTTCCGTTTTAGGCAGGTTTAACTGTACAATGAAATAGAATGCTGCACTCCCAGGTCGCCAAGTTGACTTCTGTGTCCTAGCCTGCCAACCTTCGAGAAAACTAATTTTTTTGGTTAATATAAAATATCGGTTAAGTAATTTTTAATGTTACCAATTTTCTTTCTTTATACAATGTTTAGCTGCTAAAAAATTGGATTATTGCATAAATACAAAGGAAATAAAGCAAACATTTCTTACACGAGGGTCATCAGAAGGTTCTGACATCCAGAAACTTCAGTGCATATATCTATAGAATTATAATAAAGTTTATTCAGAAGTTTTGATACTATTTCATTACATACACGTCTGCGACAAACGACAATTAAAGAAACATATAACAGGATCGATTGTCATTTTGTAAACTCTCGTCCCACGACTGTAGTGCGATAAACGAGCCCTTTAACCATGCTGCCCTTTAGTATCCACTGTTTCCTCAGAGTAAGCATTGTGCAATCTTTCCGGCACAGCCACATACCACGAAACACACTTGGACGATGATAAGGTATTCTTGGTAGATGAGAAATCACCCCAAAGTTCGCTTACCGACCAGGAAAAACCACTAAAACCGAAGGTAGGATTGGGCGATCGATGCCCTTTTGACGTATTACATGATTACTTATTTGCTACTCGTGATATAATGTAAACAAGTATATCTACAAGAAACAGTTTCTATAAATGTTTACCTCGATTAACATAATGTAGATAAAAGATCAATTTTTGTAATGTCACCAATTTTAGTATTCATTCCTTTTATTTTGAGTTATGTTCATACTGTAACTGTGGGCGCGGCGCAAAACAAAGGACTGTCGGGCCGGGCTGCTTCACGCCAAATGCGTGGTTGGTGAGCGGGCCAAGGCGTTCAAGGTCAGGCAGCCTCGCGCAACTGTTTGTGTACGTGACTAACAACTGAAGCGACAACACAAAAGGGGCTTTCTCTAGAACTTTCGAGAGAGATTTGGTTACTATATAAGGAGACCAGGAAACAGCACTGAGCGATTTTACGGTAACAGACATGAGGCGGTCAGTGTGTCAGTGAGTGTGAGACAGCTGTGCGTGTGTGTCGTCGTGAAAGATACGTCGGTCGTGGTTAATAAAATTCTAACGGATGTCGAGTATTGCATCGTCATAGCGTATGAGAGACAGTGAAACTGAACAGAGACACTGAAAGGACTGAGCAAGGTTACGGAAGTAAAAGTTGTGAGTTGTTATAACACGAAAGACTGTAGGCTGTGTTAATGGCGAGAAGAAAACTAGGAATTTGTGATAAAATTTTAGAAGGTAATAAAGTGATAGAAAAGTAACGATTGGATTTTGTCACAACACATTAATAGAGGCGCGTGCGCGCGCGCGCGCGCGCACACACACACACACACACACTCACACACACACTCACACACACACACAAATACACACACTCTTTGGGTGGGATACAATATTTCTTCTAACTAAAATAGTATAGAAAGTAAACTAACTGGCCACCTTCCAAGAACTAGAAAACCAGATAATTTTAAGTGGCGATGTTCATAAATAGTAGAAGTTCACTTGTTATCGTAATATAATTGCAGTAAAAGGGGTTTTTTCGCAGTACATTAAGCACGTATGCAATAGCCAGTAAGTAGTAGGTGAAGCACAATCAGACACCATAAGCTCGCCTGAGGGAGCACCGCTAAGTGCCTGGCCATTTCCCGCATTTAATGGCGTGCATATAGATGTAACACAAACGGCACATGATTTAGGGGGACTGGGCGGTCAAGGCCGACCCCTGCAAGAGATGTTACTCTGATGAATGTGCTCTGACGGGTTCCTGGGGGTTGCAGCTCGCTGCCCTGCCAACGCTTTATATCTTTATTAGATAATCTACAGCATTGCTTTCTTTGCAGACCAGTTTCCAGAATAAGACAATTTTACACACACACCACCAAATTCTGACAGAGTTAAAATATGTTAACTAATGCCATGTGTGAAGATCACAAGAATTTTATATGTAGTGCCAACTCTATTACCAATTTGATTTCAAAAGTCACCAGAAATACACGTTTTGAGGGATATTGAATCCCAAAAAGCACGTTTACAAAAAATGGTTATGCGAACAGACGTCACTTAAAACTTTACATTTAGCTTTTGTGACAAACAGATTTATAAAATATTTCTATTTACATGGAAAGTCTAAAAGATGACTAAAATGATTAAAGTATATATTTCAGTATCGGTATGAGAAGTAAAATGTAAATGCATATTAAGAACTTTTCAGCCATACTTAATTTCCTATACCTTTCTGTAACTGCTAAATGTGACGAAAATTTACTAACAAAAATATAAATACAATTAAATTATGCGATTTCTGGAATATGCTTCTTTCCTTCTTTACTGCTACATTAACCATTTCCGAGATATAGTAGTTATTTGTTTGAAATTTAAAGTATTTTATAATTTACTTTCCTTCGCTTTTTTTCCTATATTTTATGCAAAGAGCAAAATTTCAAAGGCACCATGTAGTAACCAGTTTTTAAAAAATTTGACTATTTTTTCAGCCTCTACAGAAGAAACATGTGGGACTAACACAGCAGACATTTTAAAAATTCCGTGTGCGCGCGCGCGCGCGCGCGTGTGTGTATGTGTGGAAAGGAAGGGGTTTCTCACACGCAGAAATGGTCGTTTTTTACGAAACTTGATATACGAGTATAACACGACTTAAGTTGGAGTTACAAATAAGACATATGGAACTTCAATTACTTTCATCAAACGGAAGCAAAATAAAAAATGACAATATTTTACTTATAACTATAGTAATTTTATGTTGTATAATTTGCAAAATTAATATTTCCTATAATCTTGTTGTTTGAACATTTCGAAAATATGAATATTTAAGAAGTCATAAAATTTTTTTCGCTACTATATTCAATAGAGAAGAAGTCATTGTTTTATATGTGTTGATTTATTTTGTTTATTTTATAGTTTTTAACGCCTGCTTTTACTACATACGGCACCGCAGGCGGTGACACTGATGATACATGGAATGAAGATGGAGCACCGGTGGAATGAGATGGCGGGGGAAACCGGAGAACCCGGAGGAAACCCACCCCAACGCCGCTATGTCCACCACAAATCCCACATGCGGTTGCCTGTGATCGAACCCGGACTGCTTTTGTGAGAAACGAATGGTCTAACCACTCGCCTACGTCGCGGCCAAATATGTGTTGATGAAAAGCATTTGGGCAAACACAGAGTTATATAGAGAACAGCAATAAATAAGTGAAGATAGTATGGCTAAGAAAGGTAGCGGCCCCAGATCGTGAAGACCGCATAACTGGCCAGGAGGGATCGGGACGCTGACCACGCACCACTGTCCAGTACTGCACCCCACCAATGACGCTTGCAGTGGATAGAGATGGGGGACGCAGCGGCTGGGCGGTAAGGCTGTTGTGCCAGGGCTTAGTTTTAGTTTAGTATGGCTAAGAGTAGACAGACAGACAGACAGACAGACAGACAGACAAAAAGACAAACAGAGAGAGCTCTTCTCGAAATAAACATTTTACTTTCTCTACTACTTACAGTTAATACAGGAAATATTGTATTTCACCCAAAAATTTGATATGAGATTTCACCGAAAATACTTGTTTTGGACCCCCCGAATAAAAAAAAACAACTATTTTTTAAAAAGGTATGCATGTGTGATTTGCCTGTGAATAGCATAACTCAAACATGATACGGCAGTTAAATACCAAACTTGGTATTTAAGTACAGGATCTTCCAAGGATGCAATGCGAAGATTAAAAAAATTCCCGTCCTAAACTACTCTTAACGTGGTATTAAAATAGAAAGTTTTGATTTTATAAAAAATTGATCCACTTGCCATAAGTTTAAGATATTTTCGAGACAAATAAGATGTATATCTCTAATTTTAAGCAAATAGCCTCCGAAGTTCTCTTTATTTCGAGTGACATTTTGTAATGGAGATCTCGCTAAATCACATAATTTGTCTAACCATTTCCGGAATATTCCTTGTTATTGGTCTGAATATTGCAACACTTATATTTTCTTAAATAAGAAGTCGTATTCGTTCTTTTATCTCTTTGCGTATCTAGGAGAGAATAGAATTTCAAAGCCATCATATAGCAGCCAATTCTTAAAAGAGTTCACTATCACTTAAGCCTACTGTAAACACGGCAGATCTTTTATTTTGATTTAGGGAGTCTCAAAGGTTGAATTATGTATTGTTGAGCTAACTAACCCCTAGAGCAACAGCCCTTCACGGGCCAAGTCTTACCGGCCGGAGCTAACGAGGCTGAGTGCACCTCGAATCAAGTCTCCCAGTGGGAGAACATCCCCACTGCGGTACCGGGAACCGAACCCAGGTCTCCCGCTTGGTAAGCAGCAATGCTACCACCGCACTATAAAGTCTTACTGGTTAAATAAATTATAATTTGTGTTGTTATTAGGTATAACTATTATTATAATACTATTACTTTTATTATTACTATTATTATCATCATCGTTATTAAATTAAATTAGAATATATCAATCCAACGCATAAAAAGGAGACACAAAGATTTGCCAGAATTATTGAATGAATTTATATAATGAATCCCATTGTAAAAGCTTTTGTTGAAATAATTAAACAACATTTATAAGGAAAATGACATAAATAAGAGAAGCAAGGAGGTTTTACTGCTGGAATTACTTATGTAGATTACATTTTTTTATTAACTCATTTTGGAAAGAAGGTATATAGAAATTAAACGCAAAACGGGACTAGTGTTTATTGATTTGGAAATAGCATTTGATGTTGTTCGCAGGAAATTATTATGGCAAGCCCTAAATGGTGAATATACACGAGAAGTTCTAACGTCCATATATACAAATAACAGTAATTGTAAAAGCAAAATACAATACCGTTTATTATAGGAAGTTGTACAGCTGAGGGTCTGCTACAAAGGTGCTGTTTGTCGCCTCTACATTTTAAATGTTGTCACATTGGCTTCCGGCACAGAAGTAAAACTCCCCTATGTAACATGGACAGTGGTGACTAAAAGCGCCGTGTGAGCGAGTTGTAGCTTAGAGATATGTAGCAGTTGTTATTGTGTTGTCAAGCAGTTTTGTTACTTTGCAAATAGTAAACTGAAATTGTTTTGGTGTTTGTTTTGTGTATAGCATTGTAAACGCACTAACAACGAGTCAATTAGAATAGTGTTTGTGTTTCTTGTTTTATTTGAACTCAGTTTTTATCGTTGTAAGTAAAATAAAGAGGAAGAGATAAAAATAACTGGATTCTGATACTTTGTTATAGTCCCTCTATTACCAGTAAAATTCATGCAGTGTTATACAGTAATACGAGTATATACACAACATTTTCTACATGGCTTATAATAACCCAAGATATAGAAAATTACGTCACATATGACAAAAATTACTTGAAGAGTATACGTACATATAAACTTAAAAAACAACTGAGTGTCTAGCATAGAAGATGAAAGATGACCGAAAGCTGTAAATTGAACTGGAGGAAATTGAAGAATAAAAATCTAAATTAAAATATGTGGGATCTATTCTAGAAGCTGAAAGAGGAGGCTGAGCTAAAACTTAGGAAAATATGTAAAGGAGGGAAATAATAAGAATGTTAAATGTGGTTGTTTAGAGCAAGACTATTTTAAATAAAACCGAAACAACAATTTATAAATCATTGGAACAGAGTGTAATATTATATGTAGCTTAAACTTGGACATTAGATAGATCACTTGCATATAAACCATTCACCAAAGAATCAGATAATTGATGAAGGTTCTCGAAGTCATTCAAAAACAAATATGAGCTGTTCTGGACACTTTAACAGAATGTGGGAAGAAAAAATTTAAGACGATGGTTTTGGAATGGAATGCTGAAGCAGAATAACAGTAAAACACAAGAACAATGCATGGCATAAGAAGGAGTAAAATAGGATGGAGACATTGGAACATGCTCTTAGTAGATATATGTGGAGAAGTAAAAATGCCTTTGTGTGAAGGAAAAATTCTAAACTAAATTAAACCCCAGCGCAACAGCTCATTAAGGGCCAAGGTTTGCCAACCGGCCGCTGCATCCCCCACCTCTGCCCACTACAGGCGTTATTGGTGAGGTGCGGTACTGGAGGGTGGGACGTGGTCAGCGTCCCGATCCCTGCCGGAAAGTTATGTGGTCTTCTCGACCTGAAGCCACTACTTCTCCATCAAATAGCTCCTCAATCGGCCCTTCCGGGACCTAACGAGGCTGAGTGCACCCCGTGCCGGACCATGCTGGTACCGGGGATCGAACCCAGGTCCTCTGCGTCAGAGGCAAGCGCGCTATCAACTGTGTTACGTAAGCGGTCGAAAGGGAGGTACAACAGTGTGCAAAGTTCCTAATTAATTATTATTATTATTATTATTATTATTATTATTATTATTATTATTATTATTATTATTATTATTATTATTATTATTATTATTATTATTATTATTATTATTATTATTATTATTATTATTATTATTATTATTATTATTATTATTATTATTATTATTATTATTATTATTATTATTAATCATTATTATTATTATCATCATCACCATCATCATGATCATTTGTGTACATAAGTTCAAGAAAGAGACAAAAGAGGCACCTTTTACTCGTGTTTCAATTTTCATTAATACTCAGAATATAACAGTTTAGCAATTCTTTCAAAACATAATAGAACTATTCCACTCATACGTAACTTGGTTGAAATCAAGTAATCATGTATACAACGGTTTAAAATTTCAAACAATAACAGATGTCATTCGTGAAAAAATTATAACCTTTCATTATCAATTCTACTGGATTTTAATTATCAACTTCTCTGCTTTTCTTATGTTACGATAAGGTTGCAGAGCCTAGCTGCACTGTGTTACAGATGCGCAACAGCTGACGTAATTTGACGCGAGAGAGCCGCTATTTAAATGTCAAATATGCCTGACTGTCGCTTCCTATCTAATGCTGAAATGGATGAAATAATCGCCATAGAAAAACCTCAGAACACTGAATACAATAGGAAATACGTTTGGAATCAGTTTGACAAATTTTGTGTTGAACCAAATTATAAATTAACAGTAGATACTTCAGCTTCTGACATTTCCAACATTTTAAAAAAATTGGAGCGTCAATATGAGAATCTCGTAGGCCGTGCCAATGGACGCTGACGCTACATGTTTCTTTTAGGTAGTTAGTAATTTTAATACAGCATTTAAATAACATTTCATTCATTATGTCATCCTTTAATTCGTGAAATAGTCTCAATAAATGCAACTCGTGATTGTCAAATTCTCTAGATAAATTCACAATCACTCGTGGTATTATAAGTAAGTTACATGGAGGGGAGGGGAAGTGGATGTAGAGATAGTGCAAATGGAAAGAAAGAGAGAGACTGAGTAAGGGAATTTGACGGAAGGAATGGTAGAAATGTGCAAAGAGTAGGGGAAAAGGGAGAGGGGAAAATAGTGAGAAAGACTGAAACATAGAAAAGAAGAATCTCCATGCGTATCGCAATATTTCCAGAGGTACGAGGACCACCAGACAACAGAGGCAGTCACAGAAGACGTTGTTCTATCCAAAAAATGGAGAAAACAAACTTGCATATATGTGCAAGCTGTCATACAAGCAAAACGTTCCCTAAAGTGGAATTCTCTAGTCCAAAGTTTATGGGAGTTGTGTTACTTTTCCCTGAATCGGTGCAGAAATCACAGTACAAAACAGCAGATGCAGTACCATACTAAAAGCATTTAGCATATAAGCATTCTGCCCAAAATGATAGCAAAACACAAAGTTCCAATTAAGTGACCTTGGAACTGACATTTGATTTTTTAATATTTTTATGAGTATGATATCATTAGTTTGCATATTTAGGGGTGTTTATGTTATAAACTACCACACAAAGTTTCAGCACAATCTGTTTCATAGTTTTGAAGTAATTTACTATTCAATTTAATGACAATGCGAAAATACCCTAATATTCCAAATAGTCGATACACACCAAAAACAACAATTTTATTATTGTATAAGCTCTAATTGCACAACAAACACCAGCTTCCGGCAGAAAGAAGAAATACTTACTTTTAAAGTAATTAATTTCTTTGCTTTGATGTACATCAAAAATTATTTTTAATTTTTTGTGTATTTAATTTTTAATTTTTAATTTTTTTTTTTTAACATTTATTGGAAGTTTTAAATTTTTAATCCAAAGACTGAAGTTGGAATCACATAAATAAAGCACACGCTGCAAAAATTCCAGGAGCACAGCACAAAATTTAATGCGCATGGAGCAGATAGTGTATTGAAAATGTAAATTCGAAAAAAAAAAAAAAAAAAGAAAAAAAAAAAAGAAAAGAAAATAATTACTACACGCATGCATCACAATCATCTGTTTGTCACACATTCCCTCTTTTTTCTAGTGACTTCTTTCCTCAGATTCATAGCTTAACTACTTCTTTCCGATGAATTTGGATGTTTTGGAGCTCTTTTTTGCCCATTTATTGTTCAAAAACTACCGAAAACTGAAACAGAAAAGGGGCGTTTGAATGCAGCGCATATGACACTTAAAGCCTGTTCTAGACCTTTAAAAATGGTGGATTCTAAAAAAACTCACAGCCAACCGATGACTGAAGGTTTGGGTAACATGTATATGCATAAACCTAAAGCTCGTCAACTTAATAATTTTTCGGCCATTTTCCAGTCCAAGGGTCCCTTAACGACACAGGAGAAACAAGTAAACAATTTAAATTTTGACTAATTTTTGACATTTAGTCATTCAAAACAGCTGCACAGTCCAGAACATTAAACAGATTAGCTTATATTACATCGAGAACAGCTTGTAGATAATTATTTAATTTATTGGCAGGAAGAAAATTAATTAGCATGCATTATTTAAGCAAATTAATGCAACGATTTGAAGGTGCATGCAGAAAACGCCCGTATCTGTATACAGTTGCCATGGAAACCAGGTGCTTGCCATCCATCACGCCGCTAAAAAGTTGAAGAGTGGCACTACCCTGCTTGTAATCGAGCCAAAGCTTCCTAATTACATGCTAAGCCCGCTATAAAACGACGGTACATTAAAGGTTGTTACGCACTATGCAATCGATCTCGAGGAAAGGTCGATCCATCACATGCCTCTTGTGTAGTCATTTATTTTGTATAGATTAAAGTCGTGATACCCACCACGCCGGTTCTATGTAAGGGGTGCTAGTGAAACTGATGGCGCCAAGTAACGGAGGCTGTTTTAGGTTGAGCCAAGCCACAGAACTTCCATCCATCAAGGCTAGTGGCCCGTTATAACCAAATTGTTTGAAGCCTTTGTTGTTCATTTATTTATATTTAATCACAACTTTTGTATTCCTCTGTCAGTTTCCTTATCGTATATATGGTGCATCTTCCGTGTCTTGAGTAATGACCACTTGGTCGTCTGCAAATTGTAGTTGGTATAAAAATTGAAAGTGAAGAAGTTGAGAAAGTAGACAAATTTAAATAAAACTTGGGATCAATTTTAGAATCAGATGGGAAAAGGATGTGTTGAACCCAGAGTTATTTAAATATGGAGGATATTGCTAAATTTCCGACTGCTACATTTCTATAATATGTACTGAAAGAAACAATGTATCCCGGAAGATTGGCTTATGGCCCAAACTATTTCTATCTTCAGGAGAGGGAAACGGAATGATTATAGCAACTACAGAGAAATATGTTTACTGGATACTGCATATAAAATATTAGCAAAAATAACACACAAGAGACTATAAAATATAGACGAAGATCTTTTGTTGGAGGAACAAAGTAGATTTAGAAGAAACAGATCCTGTGCCGATAACCTGTTAATCGTTAAACAGCTCATTGAAAAACATAGCGAATTTAATAAAGATGCGCATATGGCGTTTATTGATTTTGAAAAAGCCTTTATTAGAGTAAATAGATGCAAAATGTGGCAAATATTGGAAGAAAGAGGATACCCACAACAACTTATAAGAATGATACAATGCTTCTACTTTCAAACTAAAATAAATGCAAGGACCAATAGTAAAATGTCCGCCAAAATTCTTACTAGTCTCAGGGTGTCAGACAAGGGTGTACTTTATCACCTTCACTTTTTAGTATTTATATTGACAATCTAATGAGGAAACAGGAGCAACTAGTGAATGTAAGTTTTAAAATTTAAAACAACTTTTAAAAGATATTAGTGTTTAACGACGACTTGGTTGTAATTCAAAATAGCGAGTCTGTTCCTGCAAAACCCTATTTATAAACTTCATCAACCTTGTAAACAATATAATATGAAAATTTCTTTTATAAAAACAAAGGTAATGACATTCATTGGGAAAGAATCTATTAGAACAAGAATAGTTGTAAATAAACGTTGTGTAGAATAGGGGAGCCATTTGAACTACTTGGGAAGTCATATTAGTTATGACAAGGAATTTGATGTCGACAATAAAGTATCCTAGTTTCAAAGAGTGTGTGGAACGATAAATAGAACATTTAGAAACAAAATACGCAAAGAAACAAAATTAAAATTTTACAAAATTATGACTGTAGCTATACCAGTGTACGGAAGTGAGTCTTGGACATTAATTAAAAGCAACAGAGTAAAATACAGGCTTCAGAAACGAAATTCTTAAGAACTGCGAAGAGATGTACGAAGAGAGACCTAATAACAAATGAAAGTATAAGGGAAGAGTTAGGAATTTTTAATATAAATGAAAGATTAAATTACTTCAAAGGAAAGTGGAAGGAACATGTTGAAAGAATGCCAGAGATTAGACTTCCTAAACAAATATCGCAATATCATTCTAAAAGTAAGAGATCGTGGGCAGACCCAGCAAACGGTGGCTGGAGGACTTTGAAGGTGGAACAGGCACTTGATTACCTCTGCTATGAAGTGCAGAAGAAGGAGAAGAAGAAGAAGGAGAAGAAGAAGACGAAGAAGAAGAGGAGGAGGAAGAAGCAGATGGGAAAAGCCAAGGAAAAAAGTAATTGTCCTGCCTTGTGCACTATGGCCCTTTGAGTGTAGCCTTGACCTACCGCCCGGCCGCTGGATCGCGCACCTCTGCCCAATACAAGCGTCATGAGTGGGATTCAGTGGTGGAGAGTGGGACATGGTCAGCGTCCCAAGCCGTCCCGGCCAGTATATACGGTCTTCGTAACCGGAATTGATCATTCAGAGGAACCAAGATGGGTGATCAGCCCTATGTTTGGTGTGAGAGCGAGGAAGTGGATAATATGAAATGATGGCGAAAGATGGTAGGAAAGGTGATGATGGAGCAAGTGGTAGAATTATGATGGGGGAAACCGGAGAACCCGGAGAAAAACCCGCCTCTGCACCGGTGTATCCACCACACATCCCACGTGCGGACACCTGGGATCGAACCCGAGTCCCTTTGGTGAGAGTCAAGCGGTCTAACCGCTCGGCCACAGCGTGGCTCAGAAAAGTAATTGGTTTGTCAAATTCAGTGTTATGGAGTAAAAATGTAAATAAAACCAAGTCATTAGCATAAAGTATCATTTTACATGGTGCAGAGACCTGGACTTTGGGTAGCCACCAAGCAAATTAACTGTTAGTAAGAGACATGGACTTTTGGTAGAGGGCAGCTAGAAAATCCAGATTGGAGAAATAATAAATGTTAAAGGTAATAATTTAGAAATACTAGAAGAACGACGATTGGAATGGTTTGGGCATCTGAAGAGGATGGAGACTAATAGAGTCCCAAAACTGATGTTAGATATGAATGTTGATGGCAGGAGAACAAGGGGAAAGTCCAGAGAAGACTGGTTCGATGAAGTAAGAAGAAACATGATCAACAAAGGCCTAAAAGTAGAAGATGCGGAGGACAGAAACCTGTGGCATAGCAAAATGCATTTGGGCTGAAGGAAAACTACTGTATTGCAGAAGAATCTTTAATAAAATTATTATTTACGTATAATGTGAACATTACAGGTTTCCCCAATTACAATGTTCACTTAAAAGATTTACAATATAACTTTGATTATATAATTAAGTGCGAAAATAAATACAAAATGAGTAACCAGAACATAAAATTAATTACAAAATAATAATTACAAAACATAAAACATAACAAACGCAAAATGGAAAGTCCTTAACGTTGATTCACAGCTATATCGAATCTATCAATCTACTATTGGTAATAAATATGCACGGGATATATAAAAACTAGTGATATTTATATAAAATATATTGTGACGCCGGGCGCGCTGCACAGCAAAGGACGGCCGGTGCTAAGTTACTTCACATCACATACCTTTGTTTGCCAGAGCGGAAACAAAGGCGCTCAAGGTCAGGCTGCCTCGCGCGACTATTTGTGTATACGTGATTAATAACAATCAGCGTGGCGCTTAACAAAGGATTGCTGGAATCTTCGAGAGGCATCAGTGGACCGGCGTGTTCGTAGACGTCCCAGAAAGGACCGTGTGACGTCATCCTA
The DNA here is from genome assembly GCA_030765045.1 of Tenodera sinensis. NCBI lineage: Eukaryota > Metazoa > Arthropoda > Insecta > Mantodea > Mantidae > Tenodera > Tenodera sinensis. The sequence continues at coordinate 331,262,816 of CM060964.1, forward strand.
GTTATACAAGGAGACGAGGCCACGAGTTAGAGCAGTTACGGTTACAAACATGAGTCGGTCAGTGAGTGTGAGACAGCTGTGCGTGCACTGGTACTGTCGTCGTGAAAACGTCGCATCGAAGTGAAGAATTCTTATGAGCGTTATGTGATTGTATCGTAGGAGTTAGTGTATGAGAGACAGAGTAAATGAAGAGAGACACAGAAAGGACTGAGTCAAGGTTACGAGAAGGAAACGGTTGTGAGCTATAATATCACGAAAGACTACAGTGTGTTAGCGTCGGTAGAAAAGAACTGTTTTAGTGTAAACGTTTAGAAGAGAAAGAAAGTGATAGAAAAGGATAGAAAATGGATTTGTCATTTTGTTACAATATCAATGTTTAAGGGATATAATTTATTATATAGTGATTGCATTCTAACCATAGGTGAATATTTATATAAATCAGTATTCATTCTGAAAAAAAGATATGATGAAATCTATTTGGTAGATCTATTTTGTAGATCACAGTGCACGAGGTGTTGTCCATCGTTGTCTACCCTTTACCTACTGTTAAAGAAAGAAGTTACACGAACGTTTTAATCAAAATGTAGCATAATTATCTAACATCACTTAGTAAAGTTGGATAAACTAGAATACTTGATTTCCAAGTTTTCCTGCACATGCTACCAAATTAGATGATTACGATTGCCTTTTTCTTTACATTTCTTTCTAACTGCCATTATCTTTTTAATCTTTGATTATGAAATTGCCGACTGATTTAGCGTAGCTAAGGGATTGAGAGTCATAAGCCGCAAAGTGTAGGCTGAGAGATATTTTAATACGAACAGCAGTGAAGCATTTCGCAACTGCGGAACTACTACAGGGCACAGCCATAGGGTCTATGTGGCTAAACCCAATGACGGCGGATTTCGCTGCTCATTTAGGTTGGTAGTCTCCCTTGCGCATGCGTAGCAGGGGAAGATGGCCATGTTTGTTGTCATTACGCCATTATTTCGTTAGAAAAGAAGTCGTCCTAAAAGGGTGGGTGGGTTCCAGGCTTTATTAGTGGCGGTATCGACACCAAACAACACTCCTACGGTAATAATATACTTTTCATAAGTGATGCGAGTGATTGTCAATTTATCTAGAGATTTCGACTATGGCGAGTTACATTTATTAAGATTATTTCACGAATTAAACGATTATATAGCCTATGAAATGTTATTCAAATCCAGAATTGTACACGCTACAAATGTTTAAGATGTTGCCAATGTTGAAATATCTGCTATTAATTTATAATTTTGTTGAATACAACATTTATCAAACTGAACTCAAAAATATTTCCTTTTGAAGATACATGGGATTCCATTTATTTAATCTATTTCAGCATTAGATGCTTCACCGCAGCGAGAGTGAGCCATTTTTTACATTTGAAAAGCGGCTCTGTTTCGTCAAATTATGTAAGCTGTTGTACATCTAGACCACACTGCAGTTAGATTGTCTAACCTGATCATAACATAACAAAAGCAGAGAAAGTGATAATTAAAATTCAGAGGTGTCAATAAAAGCTGTCATTGGTTCAAATTTGAAATTGTTATACACATGATAGGTTGATTTCCACCAAGTCACGTATGAGTGGAATAATCACTAAGTTATCACTCTTCAATTCCGAATCTAGTGCTCCAGTTTCGTAAATTTATTTATTTAAACGGTTTTAGTCCTGTTTCACTGTGACTTCTATATACAATGTAAATAACATCATAGAGTGTTTATTCGTTATAGTAAAAACAACAATAATAATAATAATAATAATAATAATAATAATAATAATAATAATAATAATAATAATAATAATAATAATAATAATAGTAATAATAATAATAATAATAATAATAATAATAATAATAATAATAATAATAATAATAATAATAATAATAATAATAATGATAATAATAATAATAATAATAATAATAATAATAATAATAATAATAATAATAATAATAATGATAATGATATTGGATGTAGAAGAAAAGACTACATATTGTTATAAGTCTTTCTACTTTTGAAGAACTGAATTAACTTGAGGCGATGAGGGTAGAAGTTATATAGAATTGGGATACAAATATGAGTTACTGATCTGATTAAAGGCACACGAACTATTTTGCAATTTTTATAGTAGTTTTTATGTTCAAAGCCTATTAATTTGCTTAAATGTTGTATAACATTAGTAATATAATAAATTCACATTTTGAATCTAATATTTATGTTCAGTACATTAATTTAAGATTTTAATTAGCATTATCTACACCATTTGTTGCTCAGAACTTAGTCATTTGTAATTTAATATTAAAATGGGCAATAAACTAAATATTACCACTATACATCTAGTTTGTCTGTATGTCAAATATTGAGCCACGTCTATGCATAAAATGTACCTTTTGGTTTACTTGCATGAACAGCTTGAAGGAATAGCATTTAATTCATTTCGAATGTATAAACAGTAACCAAATAGTCAGAAGTTTATACTCCCATGCCATAAATTTACCTTTAGGAAAATAATAGCTTTTGTATTAACCGGAAGCTTCAGCTACTATTCGGCCATTCTAGGTCGTTCCAATTTTAGTGGATTATGCAATGAGAGCTTAATTGCCATTATACACAAGTTTCATACGACTATGTATGTTCGACCATTAGTCAGGTATTCTACGCTGCATGTTATTGTCACTGGTGTCCGACATTTTAATTATGTATTTTTTATCCAACTGTACAATCGATATTTACGGCTTCAACTTTTGTTATGTTGGCCTTGACACAATGATACGGGGCGTATATATGTTATAACCTTTAAAAAAGAAGACTTTCTAAAACGATAAGACAAATTGAATTTATTAGAATGTAATTTACAATATTGGCACCACAATATTAAATAAACAGAGTACATTTATTTCATATACAGGAATCGATAGTTTCACTTTCAACTGCTGTGGAAATGTGCGCAGACCGCGAAGTAATGATTGCTACATTCAGATCTTTTGATTGTTGGTTAGTAGTGTCGTTATAAACTAGTGCGCCTTTGATTGGTGGACTAGCAGTGTCGTTATAAACTGGTGCACCTTTGATTGGTGCACTAGCAGTGTCGTTATGAACTGGTGCACCTTTGATTGGTGCACTAGCAGTGTCGTTATGAACTGGTGCGCCTTTGATTGGTGCACTAGCAGTGTCGTTATGAACTGGTGCGCCTTTGATTGGTGCACTAGCAGTGTCGTTATGGACTGGTGCACCTTTGATTGGTGCACTAGCAGTGTCGTTATGAACTGGTGCGCCTTTGATTGGTGCACTAGCAGTGTCGTTATGGACTGGTGCACCTTTGATTGGTGGATTAGCAGTATCATAATGAAGAGGTAGATACAATGAGGTCCATTACAGTGGCGTATCAGTGCTACGTTATGTCATGGTCGATCATAAAAAAACTTAAAGCTCCAGATTCTTGAAGGCGGTTAAGTCCAACAATTGGAAAATCTAGTATCAACATTATCTGAGTATGTAAAACATACAAAAATGTCTGAGGAATATGAGATACAAAGAGAACAAATTCAGTTCGTAAATTTGCTGAATTGACCACTTAACTACTCCCCATTCTGTTTCTCGAATTGATATAATTGCTCGAAGTCGGAATATTCCGGCTATTTTCTTTCTGTAAACGTCTTTCTAGTCCGAACTTGAAGAAATGCAGCCATTTTAATTCGTATGGATATTTCTTAAATACGCGAAGCCTGAGGGAAGGCATAACATTATTTTTCTTAATATTGCCTATAAAAACAAATTATTTTCCCACATTTCATAAATGATAATCATAGTTTATTGTAAGGGTAAAACTATAACCTCAGATGGATAATTTGCTAAGCGGAAAAGCACACAGTAAGCTTTTTTATGCGTGCTGATCGTAGCATTTCCTTCCAAAACTTAGGAAAAGAATTTGCTACCATTTTATGCATGTAATTCAATAATTCACTCTTACTTTACCTGTAAGATGGTGGCAGAGCGAAGACTTCCGTTACTAACCTGAAAGTAAAACAAAACTATATTAATATGTGTTAGCAATTATCTTCTGAGTAATATATTGAATACCTAAATATTTTGTAAAAAAGCTGTATATTAACCCTAGCATTACCAAGATGGAGGGGGGGGGGCATCATGTCCACCTATAATTTTTTAAATTCTGTCTTTTAATTTTTGAAGTGAAACTTCTTCTGGGAGGGCTTTGAAATTCTGATCCGCAACCTTTTAGTGTGACGAAAAGTGGTGGGGGTGTGTCGGCTAGAGTAGAAGCAGTGTCTCGCTCACCTTCGGGTATCGGAGGAGAGTGAGACATACGCTCTTCTCGCTTTCTTTCATTCTCGTTGTCCGTGGTTGTGTGTACTGCGTTCAGGCGGCGTGGCGATCACTGAGTACAGCTGTTGGTTGTCAACAGTGCATCCGTTGAAACACGTGTGTATAGCTAACGCATTTCGAGTATTTTTAATGTTCATGTTGTTTATAGTCTATTTTCTTCATTAAAATATACAATTTTGTTGTGAATATGCCTAAGTCAGGCACAGAAAGAACAAGAGCGTGGCGTGAGAGAAAATATGCACGTGAAGTGACAGTTCAGAATGTGAATGTGAATGATGGTATTGAGAAGTGATAGATGAATAATTAAAATGTTTCCCTGTAATACAAATGTTTCACTTCTGTTGTGACTTTACGACGCACCGTTTCTTTCTTCTTGTTGTTCTTCTTCTTTATTATTAAAGGCATGCGGTTATGCAGTTAATATTATTGTCAATCACTGTTTCTACTACTGAATTGCGTAATTATTTCAAAGTTTTCCTTGTTGGTCTTTTTGAGAAACAATGAAATGCGAAGGTGGTGATTAAGTACTGCCCCATCAGTATAATGCGATTCGTGTAAAAAGTAAAAAACGGAATAGTTACACAGTGTTAAATATTATCTTTATAAACATGACAAGATATAATACCCAGTTTTAAAATAAATTTGTTTTAAAAGTTGCTCAGACATTTTGTTACCAGTGGTGGTCATAAAGTACCTCCCCCCCCCCTTCCCCCCGTTGGTAGTTTAAGTTCTGGAATAAGGCTTGGTAATTCTAAGGTTAAACATTTGATTCGTTAGTTTCATTTTTCCTAGGATAGAAATTTTACTTTTAATAAAGAAACCTTTTAAACTGAAAAAGGTGGAATCTGGTGAAATTCCTGCTCAAATCTATGCTACAGCGGGCACAAAATTTAATGGCAGCTAATACCTGACCCCTACCAATCTCTTTCCTGTTGTGCAAATACATTTTGTGGGTGCAAATGATATTTATATCACCGGCTTTACAGTGTGATTTCGCAGTGTGCTTATCTATACAACACCACAAGTGGTGGCAAACCTCTAATTAGATGTGTTGACCAGCTCCTCCTGCCACCCGCCATGAAATGTTGTGTCAGCCATAATATTATAACGAAAGTAAATTTGTGTCCGTGTATGTATGTAGGATAATCTCAAAAACCACTCAATCAATTCTGATAATTCTTTTACTGTGGAAAAGCCCTTCTCTTCCAGGCGATCATAGTTATAAAGTTTCCAAAAACATGAAAACTAGGAGTTAAGGGTTTCTTTATTATGTTCACCAAATTTCAATCCCGTTTCGCTTAATATGAATATGAGAGAGTATCTTTGGTAATTTATGGCGAACATGGCGGATTTTAATGACTTCGAGTCCAAAGGGGTAATTGGAACCACTTGCATATCTCAAAACTAAGTTATTTTAGGGGGATTGTGTATTGTTCAGATCCCTCATTTGCCCAATATTTTACTGAAATTTTCCAAAGTTGATATTTTGAAAAACCGGATATCTACACTTGGATTCTAGTAACTTACAAAAATGATAAGCTACCCCTACAATCACTATTTTCAACCCCTAACATACACATCAACATCGTTTGGCTTATCTAGATAACTGTAAAGATACAGATGAACGTACAGGGGAGAAGAATACTGCAGCTGAGCCATCCCCTTTGTGCCTCTACCGTGGCCCTGGGGAGGGAGGGATAAGGGGAGAGACTCGACGGGCACAAGTCCTAATTTCCAGTTCGAACGTATCTGACGCCGCGATGGAGGTTGGGTACAGTATATGAGGAACAGAAAAGTCGTGGCTTAAGAAGAACCACCCCAACATTCGCCTACACACCCGGGTAACGAAAACCCCATAGGTGAGAGTGTACAATCGTCGGGGACGGAGCCCGGGGCCTCGCAATGCGAGTCGCACGCGTTCACTGCGAGTCGCCATTACACTGGTTTATCTAGATAAAACTTGGTATAGGCTCTAACGAAAATTATAAACTCTCACTTAAGCTATCTGGAAGACCATAACTCTAATCTCCAGTCTAATTATAAAATGGACTGCATAAGTAGGTTACAGTAGGTAAAGTGTTCCTCAGAGATTGTGTATGTGTTGCCTGAAATTCCACGGTCTATGCATGAGCATAAGAAAAAACGAATAGCGATTTTGCAGTTGAAAGTGTCTGACAATTAAAACCTGCAATAATCTCTACATCGAACATGAATAACTGCACAAAAGACTATATGGGATATAAACTGTGTGCTTTAATGAGATCTACAACTTTATGTAGTAAGATTTGACTTAACTCTGATACAAGTCATTCAAAATGAAGAGGACTACACAGGATATTTACAGAAAATTCAAGATATACATTTTATTTGTCATGTAAATATCTTGTACATGTGATATTTAAATCAAATTTGCCAGAAGCATTTTTATGAAAAATAAAAATTTTCGAAAACTTTTTTTCATGCAAAGGGTAACTTGGGTGGTTGATTTTCTTGGACATCCTTGGAGAACTTGTAACCAGGTTTGGTAAATAACCGACGTTTCATTTTTTAACTATGTTGTTAACAGACAAAGAAATACACCCACAAAAGTACCTTTATCAAAAAACGCTTTTTTTTTTCATTCAAGAGCGCTTAAAAGGTATGGCATTTTTGTTTCTCTACTTAATATAGGTAACAGTAGAGAAGAAACATGTATATTAGAAAATTCAAATCTGGTATAACAAAAAATCTTTTAAATGTTTAACCTCAATAAAACTTTCTATTTGATATAAACTATCTACCTTAAAGAAGGCTATATTTTGTGTGTAGTAAGCTTATGCCTGTCCCTTAGGGTTTACCAATTATATCTATACAAAAATATTTGAAAATGAAGAAGTTATTCCACGAAATTTCAACCCATAGGAGTATACTTCACTTATCATACAAATATTGTTAGCACCATTGTTTTTCGAAAATAAAAAATAACGAAAACGTGCCCATATAAAGGCTAGTTTGGGGTGGGAGCATTTTCTTGCAAATATTTCTCATATCCTTGGAAAATATCAAATATGATAGTCAACTGACTTTTCCTTTTTGTGTTATGTTATTTGCAGGCACAGACGCATTAAACTGGTTTAATGGTCCCGCTCTTTCAGCCTTCGAGGACCCTGACATTGTAGATCTGAAGTAAAGACGTTAGGAGGCCCGTATAGGTGCAAAGTCTCTGAAGAGGATCATCGCGGAACACCTTAGGGCGCCATGTAGTATAGACGGGCGGCCGATGATCGGCTAACGGGACCCCTAGCTTTTGTTGTGCCCAGCCGGGCCACCTGTAGACGCTCTGTGCTCCAACTCCACGCTCACTTCCGGGAGTGCACCGCAGCAGTCATTTGTCTCATTAACTCCACCTCTTTCTCACAGATAGAGCTGCCTCCGTCACGATTTCTTATAGCTAAGAAATACTTCCAGACATTTGGTCGTAATCATTGTTGTAAATATCTTGTCAAGTATGTTGCTTCATGACAAAAGCTGTGTTATATAACAATCTTCACAACATTAATAATTACATTATCCTCGGTAATCTAGAACTCGAATTTAGTTTAATTAAAATATTTTGCGAATAGCTGAAGAATTAAATAATCAATTATTATAGAAGTATATCTAAGTCTGCCTGTAAGCCATTAAATATATATATATATATATATATATATATATATATATATATATATATATATATTTCCCTTTAAACTGTATACTAACAACACATTATGCAAAGATAACTATAGAGTGGTTCATTAAGTGTACAAAACTCCACAAAGACATTTCATTGCGTTGTGTTAATGAATACCCATATTGTAGATGATAAAATGTATAAACGTATAACAATGAAATTATTCTGGCAGTTAGTTAAATTCGTGGTAAATAGTTAAAGTAGTGACATTTATTCCTAAAATGTTGATTATAAGGGAAAGAGAACCTACTTAAAATCCACGATTTCTGATCAATCATTCAGTTTTAGTATTTACTAACAAACTTTTTTCCTGCACTTCCTTCACTGTTGAGAGTTTCGTTGTACAAAAGTATCTTTGATTTGTTATTTTGGCTATTTTTTATTAAAATGTTTACGATTAAACTGTTAAGAACTTTAGGCTTATAGTTTGATCTGGATTTCTTATGATATCAGCTTTTGTAGCTCTTGAGTATAATTTAAGTACGAAAAATATTCTTCCCGTTCCCAAAAGTATTTTTGTAACGGTAAACGATGGCTGTCTTATTGGAGTAAAATACCTAAGTAAAATTTTTATGAAGTACCCGCACTACAGCTGTGTTCACAAACTCCTCGATAAAAGTGTAAAGTAAGGTCCTTCAAGTCCCAAACGTTTGCAACATGCTGAAACACTAAAAGAGACAAAAATATCACTCATAACTTTGTGAAGATGACGAGCGGATTTCCTAGTCTCATTGAGTGGATACGCGATATGACTGGCGCACGTGCAGACAGTTGAGCATCAAGTTTATCTTGAGGCTATTTTTGTTTCATCACGTAGCTGATAGATGGCATACTAACAAAAACCTGGCTCTGCTAGACAAAGTATAACATTTATGTACTCTACAAGTTAGCAAGAAAGTAACGGTATGAGAAATAATGATAATACATTCTCTAGCATTTTAAAGTCTTGGGGCTGGTGTAAAAGTATATGTGGTAGCCAATGGTTAGAATATATGAGCATGTAAGGCACTTCATTAAATTTAGATTTAAATTAAATACATAAATCATAGATAGTGAAAGTACACAAAATGTGCAATTGTTCAGCACAAACACTAGTGTTCACTACGTAACTGGGCGAGTCTTTGTTCACACCATGGTAGCTGTCATTTTTTGCCACTCGCGAGCACTCGCATTCTGGAGCCGGTTGGTGATAATTTCTATTGTTGCACACTTTAAAGTAGAAAACAGGTATCGCGAATCTGGTTATGGCATTCGTAGTTTGTAGAGTTCTTGCTTCAAGTCTTTATACTGCAAAAATCGCCCCATATCTCGTTCCACCTCTCCTCCAAGGGCCGTATTAGTCTCTCGTAGCCGGGACTGATAGCGAGAGTAGTTTCATTCTCAGATCTTGTATATTCGGCATTTCTTCGTTTAGTATATACGTAAGTCACACAGGTACCCTTCAGCTTTTCTAATTCCGCCAGTGTTTGTTTCAGATGTGACTGTGTTCTCTAGCCCATACGTCACCGCCGGTACTATATTCACTTAGAATAGTTTGTCTTCAACAATGTATGCAGAGATGTGTTATGTCCCTCATTACAGCGCTCACTCTCTCCTTTGGGTTGTAAATACTGTCCCTTGAATGTCACTCCTAGGAATTTGAAATGAGAAGTTTGCTTTTATGGAGTAGGGTTGGCCCCCTCCCCATTTCTTAGAATGACATTGTCACAATATTTTCCTCATTTAGACCCAAGTTGTTTCGTATCTGTCCAGCCTGCCACTCTGTCGAAAGCCGGTTGTAGGTCTTGTTGAGTGATAGAGGTTAGTACCATGTCGTGAGCGCATGAATTTATGTTCAAGTTGCTGGTATTAGTCCAATGATATCTGCTATGGCCAAGTTGTACAATAGTGGACTTAGTAGGTTTCCCTGTTGTACCCTATATTTTCTCTGCTGTATACTTGTAAACTTAATGATGCCTGCTGATTCTATGTCACTACTGCTCAGCAAATTCTTGAAGATTATCACTTCGTAGTTGTCATTGTCCACAAAGTGTTCTACGGTCCATCCATTTAGGTTGTCGAAAGCCTTGAAGTAATCTAGGAAGACCGCACTAAGTTCCTTGCTTGGGGTTTCAATCCTTCTTCTGTCTCTGTATATACATCCTATTGACTGGGTTGTATATCTACCCCTCCTAAACCCTCTGATATCTGTGTCCACTGTCTTTGATTAGTAATTTCAGAAGCGCTGACGCCAAGACGATCCCACTGAACAAGTTTGTATCTTCCGTCTCCGTGTCCTTTGTATTGTATTTTTACCGTTGTTTTTCTAAAGTTCTAGTTTATTTAATGTTGAAGTATCAATAGTACTCAAGATGAGATATTTGCCCATATAAAATTCTAAATTATCGTTAATAGAAACTTCTGAAAAACAATTTTACGCCCTGGACCATCTTTAGATCTTGACAGTCGGGTACATTTCTGTGATTGTAACGGCTGTATTCACCGGAAATACACGTTTTGAGACTCTCAAAACAAAACATTTAAAAAACTCCATGTACGTGTCTCTGAACACGATAAGCAACTCAGAAACAAAACGTCACATAAATTCCAAACTTGGTTTGTATCATTTAAGGATGCAACACAAAGACTTTAAAGAAAATTCTCACACCGCATACTGTCCCTTACACGGACACGTTTTCGAAAATTTTTATTTTCTCACATAAAATTAACAGTTTAGATTAAATACTCTAACTTCAAGATATTTTCATGACAATTTCAATGAAGATCTTGAATTTTCTGAGAATAGCCTCTGAAGTGTTCTTCATTATGAATGACTTTTGAATAACTAGTAAAAAGTACAATCTCTTACTATACAAAAAGTTTGATGTGTTGCACTCACATGACTTTCTCTACTCTTGTACTAACCATTCTTACAAATTCTTATCCCAATATCTGCTTCGTATTAGTTGAGATAAACATTTACAGAAATTATTGCGTATTTCACTGTGGGTGCAAGGCGAATGTGGGAATACAGTACATTTTGAGCGATAGTGAAATCTTTTAAAGCTTTGAAATTCCGTTTTCTTTGCACGGCTAACAAATAAAAAAGCGAATAACGAAGTTCCATTTAACGAAAGTTCGTTTTCCAAAACTCACACAAATAACAAGGAATAACTCCAAAACGGTTCACTCTATTAAAAAAAAAAAGGACATAAATTGTGCGTTTTAGCATGATCTACATTTTTTTGTACAGTAAGATTTAGTCTATCTCTTACGGTTTACCAGTTATGCAAAAGTCAGCCATAGAAAATAGGTTATAGCCAGAAAATTCAAAATATACTTTTCGTTTGTCATAAAAATATCTTAAACATGTGGCATTTTGATCAAAATCGTTAAAGTCATTTTCGAGAAAATACAAATTTTTGTAAAAATTTTCCAAGTAAAGGGTAGTTTAGGTCAGAGAAATTCTCTTAGAAATCTTCGTGTCGCATGATTAAAAGATGTTAAACTTAAATACCAACTTTGGTTTTTAATTGACTTTTCGTTCTTGAATTATGCTATCCACAGTCATCCACACACACACACACACACACACACACACACACACACACACACACACACACACACACACACACACACACACACACACACACACACACACGGAAGCTTCTCTAACATTTATTTTGTGGATTCTGTTTCTGCTGAAATCTCGACATCGAATTTTTGGGTGGAGCACAATACTTCCTCTACTTTGCACGTAGTAAAGAAGGTAAAAGCTTACTATCTCGTTAAGGCAAAGTACGATACTTTTGTTGTCGTCGAGTTAGTCATTCCCAAGATATTCTTTTTTATTAAATTGAGTTTTAAAATCTTTATGGTCTTGTCAAATGGGACGTTGTTATTCGCTTTCGTACTTTCTCTACTGCGTGGAGTATTTCATTTGACACAAAAATTCCATACTGAGATTTTTTCGGAAACAGACGTTTTAAGATATCCGGAATGCAAAAAAGAAACATTTCAGAAGCGCGCGCGTGTGTGTATGTGTATGTACGCATGTGTGAACAGCATAAGTCAGAAACAAAAAGGCAGTTAAAAACCAAATTTGGTATTGAAATTAAGTATCCGCTAAACATGCGACATCCAGATATCAAGAAAGTCCCTCCCCCCATCCCAAACTATTCCCGACATGGCAAATTTTTCAAGCATTTAGATTTTTACAAAAATGGCTCTAACGATTCTGATTTAAATATTTTCATTGAAGCTGAACTTTCTGGGAATAGACTATAAATTCCTGTTCATTCTGGATAACTTTCGTATGACTGGTAAACCGTAAGGGATAGATAAAATCTCGTGCTGCTAGAGTGTTGCTCTCTAGCGCACCTTCGGGATTCTCTGCAGCTGCCTGCCAGACTTGCAGAGGTCCTAGCGGACGACAAAACAGCGGTTGATAGAGTTTTTAATTTTTTAGCGGAGTGTAATATCAATTTGAGGATTTAAAATGTTTAATTATCTGTTTCTGATTTTGGACATATTTATCACCTTGTTTCATATCTGGCTATTGCCACTGCTTTTTACCTTTGTATATTTTTCTTGTTATTTCTATTTTTATTTTTATTTTTTGAGTGAAATTTATATCTGGCTATTGCCATGAATCTTTTAAGGGCGCTGATGACCTAGAAGTTGAGCGCCCTTAAACCAAACCAAATCAAATCAAATAGATAAAATCTTACTACACAGAAAATGCAGGTAGCGTTAAATCACACAACTTATTTCAAATAATTTTTCGTTTGTTTCTAGAGTTAACCATTTCCGTAATATTATTGGTTGGAAGTACTTAAAACATTGTTATTAAGTTTTTTTTCCTCCTGGCCATTCATATAGAATAGAATATCAAAACCATCACATAGTGACCAGTTATTAAAAGATATGAATATCGTTAAGTCAACTGTATTGCCCTATTCCCATTTTATCTACAAGGAAGTATGTAGTATGCCATTTATACAAATATTTATATCGTTTTACATGAACTAGATAAAAGAATACGTTTTTTAAGAACAGTTTATTGAAGAATGGGCAAGATAGCCATGTGAATGTATTACATAGTTCTCTTCTTCTCTCTCTCTCTCTCTCTCTTTTTTTTTTTTTTTTTTTTTTCAAAATGTGGAAGTTTGATTATGGGATAATACAATTGTGTATTCAGATCATGCTTCCTGTATAAAAGAAGCAAAGAAGTCTCTTCTATAACACACATTTAATTAAGAGCGAGGGTTAGGCAAAAGCTAACGGAATTTGGGAAGTGAGATTATGTGGTTCTAGGGAATTAGTGCACTAGAAGCGGCTGAGAGCCGATTTTAATTAAAGCTGCAACGCTGCCCCACGCCGCAAAGTGATTTCAACAGGTCTTTGTGTGAGAGGGGTTCTAATGATGGGGTAGTTATTGAGAAACAATCGCCGGAGTAGAAAGCGAGGTAGGTTGGTATAAAGTGAGGCAAGGTATTTTCTAGATCATATATACAGTTAGATATTGTTTGTATCATCATTTCCACGTGGCTAGTGGTTACAAAAGAACATTTTCGGTGGTTAAATACTTTCTTACCTTATCTACCTCAGAAGTATCTTGTTCTTGAACTCATTTGGATTAAAACGTTTGACATTTTAGGACATATGCATGCTATTTAGAAAATAAAATAAATTACGTTACAAACATTTTATTCAACATATTGTAACAGAATCCACAAAATCACTCCGGTTACTTTTCCATCACTTTATTACCTTCTAAAATTTTATCACAAGTACACAGTTTGGCTCTTGTCGTTAACACAGTCTGCAGTCTTTCTTCTTACAACCTTTTCTTCCGTAACCTTGCTCAGTCCTTCCAGTGTCTTCACTCAGTTTCTCAGTCTCTCATACCCTCACTACGATGATGTAATCACTGGACACTCGTTAGAATCTTCTTCACGACGACACACACGCACAGCAATCTCTCACTCACTGACACACTGATCGACTCATGTCTGTAACCATAAACTCACTCACTACTGTTCCTGGCCTCCTTATAAAGTGATGACGTTACACTGATCTTTCTCAAACTCCACAAACGTCCCGCCGATGACGCGACTGGATTTTTCTCGAATGCTCCAGAGAAACCCCTTTTGTGTAGTCGATTCCATTGTTAGTCACATAGGTACGCCTTTGCCCGCTAGCCGGCTCGGCTTGTGACGTGAAGCATCCCGGCCCCGACAGTCGTTTGGTTTTTGTCGAGCCTGATGTGAGAATATTGTAAACTTGCAATTTTTTTGCCTAGATAAGCCAAAAGAACTATTTGAATTGATATATTTGTATTTGATACACTTATTCCTTAAGATTCTATATACATAATGTGAAATCGTCAAGACAATAACAAGTAATGCAATATTAATAAAAAAGGTTTACAATCATTTCATAAAATGGTAAACACCCCATCCCCCACCCCCACCAAACACACATATTGTAATTAGCAAGTACTTACAATATACAAAATTATGCTCATATTCCATTACCAAACAATTTGAATGTTCTAATAGATTTGATTTAGCTTCATAGTTCTCTTCTGTTTTCAGTCTTAGATATATAATGCATTGTATGCTGTTTGTTTTTCATTTGCTGGTAACTACTGCATTTCTTATGTGTGCATTCCGATTTTGAAGCCCTTTCTGTTTCTTGTTCTTTTTTCCTTCCTAAAGCCTCATTTTATTTCTTTTCTTTTTGGCTTCATTTATTTCATTTAGTCCATCCTTTGATTATGAATACATAATATGAAATTGTCAAAATTTGCAGATACATAGGTATTACATAGTAAAAATAGTATCAGTCAATAAATGAATGCTATTTTACAAATATATACAACAGTAATAATAATAATAATAATAATAATAATAATAATAATAATAATAATAATAATAATAATAATAATAATAATAATAATAATAATAATATAAATAATATAAATAATAATATAAATAATAATAACAATAATATAAATAATAATAATAATAATAATAATAATAATAATAATAATAATAATAATAATAATAATAATAATAATAATAATAATAATAATATAAATAATAATAATAGTATTAAATATGTAATAATATACATTATTAAATACAGAATAATTCAGATCTGAATTTGTAATTAGTAAGCTGTTGGTAATTAGTAAGCATCACAGACCGCAACACATGCTCACTTCTTTCCCAAAGAGCGAATGCATTCAAGAGGCTGTCTGGCTTATTGGCTCAATACGCCATGTAATAACAAATGAAATGCAGGAGGAAATGCTAAAGTGTTCATAACATACTTCTTTCTGCTTGGATGCCGGATTATTTCGTGACTTACATTGCTATGAAAATACCTTAAACTTAGATTACTTGAAACAAAACAGTTTTTTTTAGAAAAGTAACCTCAAAGTTGTATTCAACTCATGAAAATGTCGTGTGCGTCAAACATTCTCTCCTGCAATAATCATTAAGATTTATCCAGTTGTAATTTATTTGAAGACAAGGTAAAGCTACGACATGGGACTTAGGCACCTGCGAACTATGTGATCTTTTGTACCTGTGTCCCAAAAGGGGGCTGGGTGAGATGAGAGAAAATAAGGGCGTCCGATTCAGGAGCCCCAACAGAGCAGAGTGTAGGTTCCTTAACTGTTACAAATTGAAGCTACCCGGCCACACCTAGTACAACCGGCACCCACACTTTCTGGAAGCTTACACATACCCCTGGGAGGACTCAGAGGATGGAGGTTCAAAGATTGCATCCTCTTTGCTTGCCATGCAGCGCCGAGGCACCTATCGATATGTGGCAAGCCTAAAACAACCAAACGGATGAAGAATGAAACGAAATGAGAAGTGAGGTCAAATGAATGGAGAGGGAATTTGGGTGATGTAATAAACGTTCCCAGCATTCCTCTGGAAACCCGGGGAAACCCTCCAAAAAACTCCATGAATCAGGAAGGCAGACATCGGGAAACAAATCCAGGACCTCCCAAATGCGGGCCGCAGACGTTACCAATGAGCCATCCCGCGCTGTAATATCATTTGAAAGTAAGAGGAAAATATCGTTTGGGATAAAAATGGTTCACTTACATAAATACCAGCAGGTTTTCTGCTTTGAAGCAGTTATTTACGTATGCAATTGGTAGCTGAAGTGGAACTGTCTTACCAGTGAAAAGATTTTATCCGACTTTTCGTTTTTGAGTTATGATGTTTTTTTGTAGTGTTTAACGCCCGCTTTTACTACATACGGCAACACAGGCGATGACACTGACGATACATTGAATGAAGATGGACCACCGCTGGAATGAGATGGCGGGGGAAACCGGAGAATCCGGAGGAAACCTGCCGCAACGCCACTTCGTCCATCACTAATCGCACATACGGTTGCTTGGGATCGAACCCGAACCACTTTGGTAGTTATGATGTTCACAGACATAGACAGACACATAGGAACTTTTTCTAAGAATGCTCTTTTTTATTCAGGAGGTCTGAAAACATGTATTTCTAGTGAAATATCGGTATCGATGTTTTAGGTGGAATGCAGCACTTTCTCTACCTGCTATGTACGTAATACAGAAAGTAAAAACAGAACAGAAACTTACCTACCGTTTAAAATAGCGTCAACTGAGAAATCAAAGCAATAACAAAGAATATCTCGGAAACGTTAATTGATCAAACATTACTTGTCATAAGCCCTGTGCTGAAAAACGGACTGTTGATTTAGTCTATTGTATTCTTCTTACAGCTGCAAAGAAATGAGAATAGACTACATTCTTAGTATTTGTAATAATAGTACATATAAAATAAGCAGAGAAAGTAATTTGAATACAATATCTCACATTTTTCTAAAATGGGAACTCCAATTGTTTTAAAGAGATTTTTATTTTACGCATAAAATCAAACAGTTTTTGTTTTAAACAGTTTTAATAAACCATATTGTATAAAATCCTTAACATCTTTCAGTCCATATACTAAAATAAAACTTTAGATTTCAGTTATTTGAATTTAACAAAATAAGAACGCAGCGTAAAAACACATAATTTGGCTTATTTTCAAAGTAAATATTTTATAAAATAGGTTATCTCTTTATTTTAATTTACGTCGCATTAAATAATATGTAATATCGCGATGGGTCTATTAGGAAATACCTATTCCAAAGATCGATGCGTAGTGAACAGTTAACCTTCTCGCTTTCGTACACCACACCATCTTGCTTCGTCATATGTCCACATAAACCTTGGTGCTAGGCACTACACTGTTGTTCTGTGACATGTCCATGTTGTTCTGTGACGTTTGAGCTAGACAACCATATCTCTGCTTCTATACGTGCCAGGCATTCGCTATGACCCACTATTTTCGTTTTTACTATTTTTTTAAACTTAAAGGACCCTGGAACTGAAATTTGAGCAAAATATGGGCCAAAAAGGGCTAAAAAGCAATCATTCAGCAGAAAGTAGTGGTTAAGCGGCATGTCGAAGCAAAATAAAAGCTGTGAATTTCAGGAGAGACTAGTTTTTCTCGACTTTACATTTTTAATACACTATTTCCTCCATGGGCATTACATTTTGTGCCGTGCTCCATTTACCTGACTCCAACTTCAGTCTTTGGTTTCAAAATCTCAAACATCCTTTAGCTTTAAAAAAACTTAAATACACAAAAAACTTTTAAAAATATTTTAAATGTTCATCAAGGCAAATAAATTGTTTACTTTAAAAGTAACTACTTATTCTTCCTGCCAGAGGCTGATGGAATTTGTTGGGGAGTTCGAGTTTATAAAACAATAAAACTGTTGATATTTTAGTTTATGATTCCCATGGGGTATTTTAAATATTAAGGTATTTTTGCATTGTGAGTAAACTAAATACTCAATTCCCTCAAAAGTATAATGTGTGGAAGTTTATAACACAAATACCCTTAAGTGTGCAAAGTATTGATTTCATGCCTGTAAAATATAGAAAATTCAAATTTCCGTCCCAGGTTCCCTTACCTTCAAAATGTACACCACAGACTTTACCATCTGAGTCATCTCGCTTGGCATAACATAATTGTTGGTTTAATAAAACATGTTTCAAAGAGCAGTTCTTTGCTGTTATGAATAAAACAAAAATGTGTTTAGAAATTTGGGTTCTCATTTAAAAAAAGTTTTACTGCCAGAAAATTTACGTGTATATATAATAATATAAATAGCAAATAAAGTGTAAGTAATAGTTTTATTATTTTGTTTTCTCAAACGGAAGGTTTACCAGAAGGTTTTTTTCTTGAACATGTGTTGGTTCCAAGGTAAACAGCTGGAAAGTTTGGAAAGAAACAGCACAGTTAATGTGTTGCTGCAAAATTTAGTTCCAGCTCAGACCGTAATAAACCTCGAAGGCGAACAGAGTTCCTCTCTTTAATTACTGGTGTTTTATTGTCTTCCATAAGAGAGAACACTGGTCGGTGGTCAGCGGATGCCGCACATAGCACCAAACAATAATAAATTCCTGGCAACTAATTGTGTGCACATCATCTACAGAGGAGATTCCAGGGCCTCCTACGTCGACCCTTGTCAACACTCCCTGAACGTGACGTAGCTTCACAATTCCCTCACCAGGGGTCCCACAACAATCTTCAACAAAAGACTCTGTGTCACAATGATCAACCTACGACACAGACCTCTTTCTTGAGCTTTATTTTCAGATAGTAATTTTAAAATATGACGTGTATGTTTCTCATACAACTTTCCATGATATTACCAACTCACACGTGTATTTATAGATTACACGAACCGCTGCTGCATCACGAGAATTGTATTAAGTTTTGCTGGTGCTGTTCAAGGGGAGACTGTTTGGCGAAAATTGCCAAAACATTCTTTTTTTTATGCATTCTTCTAAATCCGCACTCTTTCTTTAACTTTATATAATTGTAAACGTAATACTTTTATTTTGAATTTATTTTTAAAAATGGTACTGTGTCTATTATGTTGTACTGTGAATTCTTCACCTCTTCACAGGAATAAGAATCATAGCTCCAACAGTCTTTGTAGTAGGGTATTAAACTATAACCTACGCTAAGTGGTTTCTTTCTGGATTTCACCATTTTTGTTCTGAACAGATTTTCCGGTGAATGGCATTTTCTGGTAAAATGACCCGTTTTCCTAAAAACTACTGAACATAACTAACTAAATTCTAGGATAACTATCCCAACCTTATATCATACTACTTTTGACCATTAAGAGATAGGAAACCACATATTTCAAATAATCATGGCTGCTTTTCTCACATCTTCGTAGTATTTGTCTGTTTTTATCATCTCGAAACATTTGCCTACTTGTATGCAATCGTCATTTGTTTTTCGCAAAGGTATTGAAAGTTACTTCACCAAAACAGAACCACCCCAGAAAACGCAAAAAGAAACAGCATCAGTATACGAAAATAGCTGCATCAATTTATATAGCAAGTTAATTAATATTGTAATCTTTATACAGGGTCTTACATCGAAATATTTTATAGAATATGTCGAGGTCCTAAACAAGTAATTTGAGATAGCAGACTTATGGCGTATTTGTTCAAATTCCAAAGTTACTCCTGTAAATTTCTGAAATGCCAGTCCGCCACTGGCTAATATCAACCATTCGAGAGCGCAACACACGAAAACAAAGCGACGTTTTACAGCATAGCCCTGTGGCACAGTGATTATGACATTAATATTTGAGCATAAGGCCATCATCGTTTTTGAGTTTTCACTACCTTTATGAATTTTAATTTCAACGCATCAGTACAATTAATTACAATTCTTCTTTACAAAAAGTTGAATCCTGCTTGGTACTCGTACATTCATACACTGTACTTCAAAATGGAAAGCGGTTTAAAGAGTGACAAAAGTATAAAAGTATAAAAACATCTAAGTCTTTACTTCAGTTTATAGGAATTGCTCGAAATGGTGATCTGAATTTTCATGGCAAAGTTGTCAGTGGCGAAGGAACGATTGTCGTACCCTATCTAAGATTTTTAGTGTGAGATAATCAAGGAAACGGTCATGGCGCTGCTCTTCTTCGTGTGGAATAAAAAAGAATATAAAAAGTAATTGCATAACAGGAAACGAACCCAAGACCTTCGGTACAAAAGCTTTTGGCGTTACTAATTAAGCCACAAGAGCAGTTAAAGAGTTAAGCTCGTTTGTAACGAATGTTTTAATGTCTAATAAAAAATTATACGGAAAAAGTAATTTTTAGCCTTAAATAAACGAAAGAAATAAATGAAATTATTTCAACTAATTGTTTATACAAATAATTATACTTAATATAGGGTCATTAAAACAATCTGTAACCCATTCATGGGCTCCCTCAACTGCGCGAGGGGACCGAGAGTCGCCGAGAAAATGGTGAAGGCAGAGACGCGCTATAATCCTTACCTCACCAACAGGCTCATTGTTTTCTCAAGCAAAATAGATTCTGTTATTTTCCTAGCGGTAATCGCACACCACACTCCAATTTTCAAGTTATAGTGACGAGTACACTCAAAGAATAGCCAGCTGTTCTAAACTGCTGTAGCTGTCATTCCAGGAGAAAAAGGGGGAAGAAACAAACATACGATACAGAAAGGCGACTGCGTTGAATATTCTGTCTGAGGCGAACTAACAAACCTACAGGAACCGTTGTTACGTTTATGACCAAGAAGCTAGAACCACTTAATAAAATATCAAGATTCATTTGTCTATGACCAAGAAAAAGCTCAAAATAGCCTAGCTTACATACTTTCCCTGCCACATACATGCATGTAGAGGTGTTATATTCTACCCAAAAATTCGATGTCGAGATTACACCGAAAATACGTTTTGAGGTCCCCTGAATCCAAAAAGGTATTTTTAGAAAAATATCCGCGTGCGTGTGTGTGTGTGCGTGTGCGTGTGCGTGTGCGCGTGCGTGTGCGTGTGTGTGTGTGTGTGTCAATCTGTAGACAGCGAAAAGTCAGTTAAGAACCAAAGTTGGTATTTAAGTTTAATGTCTTTCAAGGATGCGACACGAAGATTTTGAAGAACATTCCTGCACGCTAAACTACCCTTTACATGGAAAATTTTTAAAAAATTTTGATTTTCTTGAAAATGGCTCTAACGATTTTGATTAAAATGACGTATGTATAAGATATTTTTATGACAAATGAAACGAATGTTTTGAACTTTCACGCTATAGCCTATGCAGTCCTGTTTACTTTGACTTTTGAATAACTCGTAAACCATAAGCGATAGACCAAATATCACTATACAAAAAATGTAAATCTCGCTGAAACACACAATGTATGTCCATTTTTTTTTTTTTTTTTTTTTTTTTTTTTTTTTTTTTTTTTTTTTTTTTTTTTAAGATTGAACCATTACCGAGATATTCCTTGTTATTTATGTCAGATTCAGAAAACTAAATTTCGTCAAATGCAACATCGTTGTTCATTTTTTTCTATGTTAACCGTGCAAAGAGAACGGAATCTCAAAGCTTTAAAGGATTTGACTATCGCTCAAAGTCTACTGTATTCTAATATTTCCCTTGCACCCACAATAAAATAAGCAAAAAGATAATTTCTACAAATGTTTATCTCAAGTAACAGGAAGCAGATATAGGAATAAGAGTTTGTAAGAATGGTTAGTACAAGAGTAGAGATAGTCATGTAAATGCAACACATCATTTTTTTTTATTCGAATGCTAAATTTACAATATTCGCATAAGAAGTGGAATGGATTTATTGCATTTTAGTGGGATAGTCTAAGTCCTCTTAATTCTGTATTACATTTGTATAATTGGTTCCGTAACAGATAATAAAAAATCTGGTTGCATATAAAATATAGATCTCATCAAAGCAAGGCATTTTAGCTATTTATTCTGACCTTAGCCATTTTCGAGGTGTTATTTTTAATTGGTTTGAATTTCTTTCAAAGACATCTTAAAGGGATCTGCTTTTTAGAAATTTATTGCTTCAGCCCACAGCATTCTACTTGCAGTGCAACCAAATGCGTAAATGAGTCAAGACAGTTTAGTGGGATGATCTCTCAGTTTGCCTAGTCGCTGGGTTTCTTCTTGCTCTTTTAAAGAAATATTTTCTTGGCTGAGTAGAATTGAATTAATTCCTGGCACCTATCTAGAATTAATAATCACAGGACTTTCTGTGTGGGTGAAGGCATATTGACGACAAGCAAAGACGGTTCAACTGCTTTAACTCTTACCACATATCCTCACGAAACAGCACTTATTTCTTTTTCATCAATACTATGTTTCATTAAGTTAACAGATCCAAAGAGTAATACACATACATTGTTCTGTTATTCCCGTCACAAAATGTGTGTTTGTCCACCTAAGATTTTTAACATCTGCACTCGTTGGTTCCCTGCAGGCAACTGTTTTAAAATTAGGTTATGAACGCCATGTCAGGGTTGCCAGCCTGCTTATTTCATCCATATGCTTCTATTGCCAACCTGCTTCGCTCGGTAATTACATAGTACTGTTGGGCACATATATTCCCTTACAACAGTTCATCTGGATTACCAGAAGTAGATTGAAGAATAAGGTGTCATAGGAATAACTTATAGAGAAGTCATGCAAATGATTTAAATGAACGTAATTTAAACAAAGTCGTTAGAACCGTGTTGAATATTTTTTTTTCCTTTTAAACCAAGTCTGGCCAACCCCTGCTCAGTGAGCGCAGCCTGCTCACGGCCTTGCACTGAAAACTTTATGTTTAGCAGGAAAAAATGACGGCCGCTCAAGGTATTCTTCAGTCTCCCAGGCATGATCTAAACAGTAGTTTAGGGTAGCATTTCTAAATACCCAGTTTCACATTTTCCAACTTTTCGTTTAACACTTTTTAAATCCTCTTTCTACTACTGACGAGGATTAGAGAAAGTAAACATCAGATGCACTGCGCTCATATTGTTTTCTCTTCCCATTCTTCAGTAAATATTGCTACAAAATGCTTAATTCTTCTACTTCCTGTTAATCGAAATGAACATTTGTGGAAATGGTTTTATTATGTATTTCCTTATAGGGGGTTGGTCTAGGTGGCTCAGTTGGTTAACGCTGGCCTACTAATCCCAAGGTCGCGAGTTCAAATCCGGCACGGAAAAATGGTTTTTGAGTGTGCTTAAAAACGACAGCTCCATGTCAATAGATCTACTGGCATGTAAAAAAAAACTCCTGCGGGATGAAATTCCGGAATTCCGGCACACCGACGACGCTGATGAGATTCTGGCAATTGACAACGTCGTTAAACAACAATATAAATTAATTTAGTTTAGGACTACAGTAAGCTTAAGTTATAGTGAAATCTTTTAACATCTAATCGCCACGTGATGGCTTTGAAATTCGTTCTCTTTATATGACCAGGTGGAAATAAAAGTGCAAGGATTTTGCACTTAAGGAAAATGAAAGTATTCGAAAGATAAGAACGAATTCCGTGGAAATGGTTAACTCCACTAAAAACGCATTGACATAAATTGTGTACCTTGACAAAGTATACCTACTTTTTATGTACCTACTATGATTTTGTCTATCTCTTACAGCTTATCACTTATGCAAAATAGATTCTGACAGACAGTTCAAGATACAGATTTCATTTGTTATGAAAGTATGTTACACATATAATAATTTAATCAAAATCATTTAAGTTGTTTTTAGGGAAAATCAAAATTTTTGAAAAAGTTTCCATATAAAGGATATTTTAACGTTTCCTGAGATATGCTGTTCACAAAAGACACCCACACACATCCACGTACATAGAGCTCACAAAGTTGTATCTGGTGAAATTTTGATAGCGTCCTTTTGATAGGAACACGACATTTCTTCTGATTACTTTAAGAACATAGTAGAGAAACTAAACGTAATATAACTTGGAACAAACAGAAATCAATTTAACTACAACTCTTTGACAACTTTAGGGAGGGTGGACGAGGTGAATGGATCCGAAAGGCGCCCGAAACGTTGCCCCGATAGAACAGAGGACACGATCTCTACATTTTCCCCGTTAGAAGCACCCCGGCGGAGGCTGTCTCAGCCTGGTTTCTCTCCCACCCCTCTGGGTCGTACTCCCAAGGGAGGCCGGACGCGGAACTTGGAAACCGGCTCCCCTTCTCGGGCTGGTACCATCCCATGGGGGGAGCCGGAAACCGGTAGGACCGCTTCCAATCCAGGGGACGCGCACTTGTTCCCCCTGCCGTACTGCTGCCGTGACGCTCACCGACACTTCCAACCCTGAAAGAAACCTACTGGATGAACGGTGAAGTGAAATGATTAATTTAATGAAATGAAGGGACAAGGAATTTGGAGGATATGGAAATTCCTCTCAGCATTCGCCTGGCTACCTGGGGAATCCTTAGAAAAAACCCATGGATGAGTAAGGTCGGTCACGTTGTTGTTTAACGACTCTGTCAATTGCGAGGATCACATCAGCGTCGCCGCTGTGCCGGAATTTTGTCCCGCAGGAGTTCTTTTACACGCCAGTGAATCTACTGACATGAAGCTGTCGTTTTTAAGCATACTTAAAAACACCGGTTTGGGCCAGATTTGAACCCGCGACCTTGAGATCAGTAGGCCAGTGTCTAACCATTTGTGCCACCCAGATCGACCCGAAATGCGAACCAGAGACGTTACCACCTGAGCCATATCGCTTAGTTATATACATAGCCCAGGTAATTATCATCATCATCATCATCATCATCATCATCATCATTATATGGATAAGGGTATAAAGGTAAAAATACATTTTAGCAAAACTGAATATTTTTTAAAATTTCATGCTGCAGACGTAAGCTGTGTAATTTCCTCTTTAAGTACAACATGAAGGTAGATAAATCCTTACGCCTTTCGCATTAGACGCGCGCGAAACCGTTCCTTTGTTGTCAAGAAAACGGAATTCCGAAAGAAAGTTGAATAACGTTTATTCATTTTCTTTTCTTTGCTACTTATGGAAAGAAAGAAAATTTGACTACAGAGAAGGCGAAGTTTATGTGTGCGGTAGTTCCCTACAAACAATATATTCGCTACATAAATTGATTTTTCCCCCCTGCCACTGTAAACGGGGGGAGTTAACCGATGTGCGAGAGAAAGCTGGTCTGTGAATCAGTCAAGAGTTTTCATTGGTTCGTTCATCATTCGGCAATTTTACGACATGCAATCACGAGGCCGTTTTAATTTGTAGTGTGGCAGCAGTTTTGGGTAATGAGAATTTCGCCGCTTGGAGCTCTGCCGTAGGGCTTGGCGCAGATGTTCGTATACAGGAAGTAAAACTCTTTAGGAGTAAATATGGATACGGGTATAGAACCTGGATATAAACACTAAATAGTAAGCTTCCTCCATGATATAATGGGTAGCGTGCCTGCGTAGTAATTCGGGCAGTTAGATCTCAAATGCGACGATTGCCTGGATAGGAAATTGTTTCCGGAGTTATGATGTAAGTACAAACTTAAGCTAACTTTCAGTTCTTTGGACCCCGGGCTCGTTTTAGCAGTTTTTAGTTTTTTTACTACGTAATCAAAGCAAGCAGAGGAAGTATTGTATTTCAGCCAAAGAAATTCGATGTAACACACATATTTTGAGGCCCCTTGAACACAACAAAGTATTTATACTTTCTGTACTACCTAGAGTTGGTAGGGGAAGTATTGTTCTCCACCCAAACATTTCATATCGAGATTTCAATGGAAATACACCTTTTGAGGTCATTAAAGAAAGGAAGGGTGTGAGGAGAAATAAAGACACAGACAGGAGAGCAAAAGAGAGAGTATTTAGTTACGGGTACTGGTAGTATTAAATGCTATTCAATACCTATAAAGGTGCAAAATTTACAGGTATAGCACTTTATCAACCCATAATTTTATTTTAAGCATGCATTAGGATGTAAGCTTAGCGATTAAATTGATTTTAATGTCTATTTGCTCTCTCTCTTCCTCTCTCTCTCCCTCCCCCTCTCTCCCTCCCCCTCTCTCTCCCCGATGATGACCGATGTTTTAGCAAACAAAAGTACCCCAAAACTCAAATCGAAAAGAAGGAAAACTTTATGTACAAAAACTGCCTAAATCACTTTCTAAACAATACACGTTAGAACTCAGTGGGTAAGTTAATTTCTAAAACAATGTTTTCACTGTGGTTTACCTATTTAACAGAAGAATGCAGTTGTGATGCATTTTCTATTACAATCTTATAAACTAAAACTGTAGAAACGAGTAAAATCCTGTCTCAATACTGGTGGAAAAAAATCTGATGTGTTGCACTCACATGACTTTCTCTACTCTTGTACTAAGCATTCTTACAAACGCTTTTTCCTATATCTTCTTCGTGTTAGTTGAGATAAACATTTGCAGAAATTATCTTATTATTCCCTTGTAGGAGCAAGGGCAATATGGGAATACAGTAGGCTTTGATCGATAGACAAATCTTTTAAAGCTTTCAAATTCCGCTCTTTTTGCATGGTTAACATAAAAAACGTATAACGATGTTCAATTTGACAGAAGTATTAACTTCTCCCAAAACTCATACAAATAACAAGGCCTATCTAAGTAGTTCATTCTACCCAAAAAAAAAAAAAAAGGAAACAAATTGTGTAATGTAGCTAGATCTGCATATTTGTATAGTAAGATTTGGTCTCTCCCTTATGATTTACCAGTTATACACAAGTCCTCCAGAGTAACTAGGACTTCATGGACTATAGCCAGAAAATTAAGATATACATTTCATTTGTCATCAAAACATGTCAAACAAATGGTATTTTAATCAAAATCATTAGAGCCATTTTCAAAGAAATCAAAATTTTCGAAAAACTTTCCCTGTAAAGAGTAGTTTAGGGTGGTGCAATTTTCTTAAAAATCGTCGTGTCGCATCCTTGAAAGACATTAAACTTAAATACCAACTTCTATTTTTAATCGACATTTCGTTTTTGAGTTATGCTGTCTACAGACTGACATACAGACACACAGATAGACATACACACACGGACCATTTTCTAAAAATGCTTTTTTTTTCTTTTTTTTTAACTCAGAGGGCCTCAACACATATATTTCCGGTGAGATCTCGACATCGATTTTTGGGTGGAATACAATACTTCCTCTACTTTGCTATCCGTATTAGAGAAAGTAAAAATAGAAAAACGTATATTAACAAAAAATGTTTTATTTACGGACGCACGTACGCATGCACACACAAATTGTACATATATACATACGTACATACATGCATATATACATATACTAGGTGTCCCAAAGAACAGCGACAACGCTTTGTGTGTTGCGCGGGATGGCAAACTGATCGGTTTTCAGATAGGAACTCCTGTCCGGAAATGCACGGTTTGGAAGCTGGAGAGCGTCGAAGTTTGAGAACGAACGGTTGTGACAATCTGTTAACATTCGCTTTGGTATCTTAATATGGAAGGTATGCAACCCTTTAGCCATCTGTGTACTGGGATGAACGATCTGAGCATAAGAACATTACTGCGCATGCGCTAAATTCCTCCATAGAGTCCTTGGTGCGCATTCTGCTTCTTTGCTTGTGTGGTTCCCAGTACAGTAACGTTTTTAACTGCAGTGTGACACAGCCGCGAAAATGACCGACTTGAGCTCCAGCGCACTTTGGTGTAAATGTGCGGAATCACCTCAACGTGGCATATGCAAATCGATAGATTGGTAGAAACGGCTCGAGTCCATGGAGCGATTGAAAATCTTCAAAGACAACCGCTGATATAGGCTTTGTAATGACGTAGGAGGTACACAGTTCGAAGCCCGTTTGTAATGTAGACAGATCGATGTTGGGTATATTGACGAAATGTGAACGTACACGGTGGTTTTTGGGACACCTGTGTATATAGCATGAATAAATGTCATTAAGCATTAGGGTCAGTTTTGAGAAAATCCAAGTTTTTTAAAAATCTTCCAGGAAAGGTTGGTTTGTACTGTAGAGCTTTTCTTGAAACTCTTCGAATCGCATCTTTGGAAGATACTGAAATTTAAATAGTACTAAATTTGTTATTTTACGGAAATTTCCTTCACACACATACACACACTACTCACGTATATACGGATAAAGAAGGTAATACACGATAGTATGAAGAGAATATTATATGAATGTAACATACACAGGGTGTCCATAAATGAATACTCTGTTGACGTAACATGGTGTAACTCTTCAGTGAACAATTCTAATAAATATAAATTAATTATATATCAATGTATGCACACAAAGTTTACAACTAAATAAACATGTTATAAATTGCTGTAATCAGGTTAAGAATTTATAGACACCCTGTACTCGTATTTTAGGTATCCTTTGGAGGGGGACGTGTTTATTCTACAACACGTAACAGAAGTGTGCAAATGAAAGTGGTAAATTCCATGCCAGTGATGCCAACCCTTGCAATAAGCAATTATGAAAGTACCCATATTTTTTGAGGCCTGAAGCTATACAGGGGCTGGCTGTAGCCCATTCCTAATTACAGTACTGCAAACGTTCCAAACCGAATAAGGCGCCGAAATGACTAGATTTGTTCTGCGTCTTATATACGCGTATCTAATATCCTGTTGGTATTCTTTACAACGCAATGATCACCGTTTTCTAGAGAAAGTGCCAATTTCCAGTCCTTGCATTTCTTTCCCCCTAACTTATTATTACCTGCAGCTACAAATCAAAACACGATACCGACTTTCATTCTTTATTAACACTCCATTTTCCCAATCTATGCTGTCGTTTTGTTTTCTTGTTTGTTTGCTCTAGTTTGTACAGATATTATTACTAGAGATTGACAGTACTAACTCAAGGATAGAAATTAGGTTCGATTTCTACACTATATAATAGCTATAAAATGTTTACTTTTTCTACTCCAAAGTAATGCATTACACCCAGAAATTCCTATCAATATTTCAACAGCGGTACATGATTTAAAAAAAAGTGTCCGTTTGTTATGTAGATATATATTCAGCATCTTCCAAAGACAAGAAAAAGAAAAAAGTCTGATGTGTTGCACTCACATGACTCTCTCTACTCTTGTACTAACCATTCTTACAAACTCTTATTCCTATATCTTCTTTGTGTTAGTTAATATAAACATTTGTACAAATTATCTTACTTGTAGGTGCAAGGGGAATATGGGAATGCAGTAGGCTTTGAGCGATAGTCAAATGTTTTAAAGCTTTGAGATTCCGTTCTCTTTGCACACTTAATATATAAAAAATGAACAACGATGTTCCATTGCACGAAAGTTCTAAGTTTCCCAAAACTGACACACAAAACAAGGAATATCTCCGAAATGGCTCATTCTACAAAAAAATGTATCGGTACATAAATTGTATATTTTAGCAAGATCTACATTTCTTGTAGAGTAAGATTTTGTCTATCTCTTACGGTTTACGAGTTATTCAAAACTCATCCATACTAAACAGGACTACATAGGCTATAGCCAGAAGATTCAAAATATACATTTCATTTGTCATAAAAATATCTCAAACATATGGCATTTTAATCAAAATCGTTAGCCATTTTCAAGAAAATCAAAACTTTCGAAAAATTTTCCATGTGAAGGGTAGTTTAGGGTGGGGCTATTTTCTTCAAAATCTTCGTGTCGCATCCTTGAAAGACATTAAACTTAAATACCAACTTTGGTTTTTAACCGACTTTTCGTTTTTTATTTATGCTGTCCACAGACTGACGCACCGACTGACACACACACGGACCTTTTTCCAAAAATGCTTTTTTTGGATTCAGGGGACCTCAAAACATATATTTCCGGTAAAATCTCGACATCGAATTTTTGGTTGGAATACAATACTTCCTCTACTTACCAGTAGAAAAAGTAAAAAGAATGCCCCATCCCAAACTATCCTTTACATGGGACAATTTTTAAAATCGTTGATTTTCTCAAAAATTCTATAATCAATTTGATTAAAATAACACTTTTATTTACACAAAAATTAAAATATAGTAACTTGAAATTTCTGGAAATAGACTGGGGATTCCTCTTTACTCAAAAGGAACTCTGTAAACGATAAGAGATAGACAAAAACTTATTACATAGAATGTGCAACTACTCTTTAGAGCAAACAATTTATCCAAATTAACTTCTGTGCCATTGTCCGTTTCTGAGACATCTATAAGTATTGGTTTGGATTTTCAAACGCTTCTGTCACTTTTTAAAGCGCTAACACTTTTAAACATCTGAGAATAGATTTGATTTCCTCTATCGCACTTGCACCAAAAATTAAATGTATAGGTAATATGTGTAATATATAAAATTATATAATTATATTATGTTATTATTATAATATTATTGTAATAGCTTCTATAAAATTCTATAAAATATGTATAATATTAGCGTGGTGGTAGCGCTGCTACTTGCTAAGCGGGAGATCCGGGTTCGACTCCTGGCACCGGCGTGGGGATTTTCTCCCACTGGAAGACCTGGTTAGGGTGTACTCAGCCTCGTTAGGTCTCTAAGAAGACAATTGACGAGCTACTTGAATGAGAAGTAGAGGCCCCTGGTTGCGAAGGCTGAGAGGGATCGGCGCGCTGACCACGTCCCACATCCATTACTACACCCCAATCATGACGTTTGAGGAGGGCAGAGGCGGGGGACGTAGCGGTCGGCACAAGGCCTCAAATACCTCGAAAATTTTGATTTTCTCATCGCTGGCTGTAACAATTTTGATTTATTAACCATATTTTTAAGATGAATGACAAATTAAATGTAGGTACCTATATATTACCTTTTCTAATTAATTTTACATAAATGGTAAACCGAAAGTCAAGGAAATACGCAAATTCTTAGTAGACAAAAATTTACAACTGTTTAAGGCATACACTTAACGACAATTTCTTTTTTTCTCGGGGGGCGGGGGGGAGTTAAACCATTTCTGGTATATTCCTAGTGATTGGTTTGAATTTTCCAATACTTATACTTTTCTCAAATTAGAACTTATTTTCTTCTCCTTCTCAGGTAAAGAGAACGTAATTTTTAAATCATCACATTTTGACCAGGCCTTTTTCTTTTTCTTCACTTCATGACGTAGGCAATAAAGTGCCTGTTCCGCCTTCAAAATCCTCCAGCCATTGTTTCCTGTGTCTGCCCACCAGTCTGCTTCGTTTAGGATAATGTTGCATTATTTGTTTAGGAAGTGTGATATCTGGTATCATTTCAGCATGTTTTTTTCCACTTTTGTGTGAAACATTTTAACTTTTCTGTGATAATAAAAGTTCGTAGCTCTTATGGATCAGTTCTTAATATTTTATTCCCTTATTGCCACTGTACCTACATTTGAGTAGAACCGTTTGTAAGAATATTTTGTACAAGAGTGAGCAGAGAAAGTCATTTGAGCGTACTCGTCTATTGTGGATATAAAAGTAATCTTTCTGAAAAATAATTTATATAAGGTAGGTACATAAAAGTAAACTCTAGTGAATAGACGAAGTCATATGAATCTAACGCATCAGATTTTTACACTGATTAAGCAAAGTGGTATAGAGCATAAAAAGAAATCCGTATTAGACAGCCTCTGCGGTCTAGGGGTGATATGTTGAATCCTAAGCCCAGAGATTCCGGTCCGATTACTGGCTGGGGATGAGAGATAATAGGATTATTCTTTTCCTTGCCTGCGGCCCGGAAAGAATACATTTGCGAATGAATTTATATCTTACGTTTCAGAGAATGCTTCACTGAAATGTTGATAAAATCTTCAATGAGACACCTTTTGTTTTATCTATAGTAATTAGAGGAAGTAATGTAATTCATACACAAATTTGCTACCAAGATTTTACCAGAAACACAAGTTTTGGGGTCCTTGAATCCAAAAAGAGATTTTTTACTTCCTCTCCTATCCATAGTAAGTAGAAGTATTCTATTCCACCCAAAAATTCGATGTCGATGTTCACTGGAAATAGGTTTTGAGGCCCCCGAATCCAAAAAAGCACTTTTAGAACAAGGTCCATGTGTGTATATCTGTCTCTCTGTGAACAGCATAACTCAAAAACGAAAAGTCGGTTAAAAACCAAAGTTAGTATTTAAGTTTTATATATTTCAAGGATATGAATCGAAAATTTTGAAGAAAATTCCTCCACTCTAAACTACCCTTTGTATGGAAAAATTTTCGAAAACTTATTTTCTCAAAAATTATATTTTATGACAAATGAAGTATATATTTTTAATTTTCTGACTATAATCTATGTATTCCTATTTACTCTGAGGACTTTTTCATAACTGGTAAGCCGTAAGTCATAGACCAAATCGTACTATATCTGAAAGGTAGATTTCATCACAACACACAAGTTATGCCCAAATGCATTTTTCTGTAGAGTAAACGATTTCCGAGATATTCCTTGTAATTTGTGTGAGTTTTAGAATACTTATACTTTTCTCAAATGGAATGTCGTTATTCACTTTTTTATCTCTTGGCCGTAGAAAGAGAACGAAAGTTCAAAGCCTTCATTTAGCGACCAGTTTTAAAATACTTCACTATTGCTCAAAGCCTAATGTATTCTCATATTCCCCTTGCACCTACAAGAAAATTGGCAATAAGAAAAGTTCTACTAATCTTAATCTCGACTAACATAAAGATGAAAGAGGAAAAATAGTTCGTAAGAATAGTTACACAAGAGTAGACAAAGTCATGTGAGTGTAACATCAGATTTCTTAAAATAAAAATTGTTTTTCGATGATCAATATAACTAAAATTCCATTAGCGTTGCATGACCACAAGAGAAAATGAATAACAGCTGCTTTGCAATTGAATGTGCTGCATTCGCACCAATTTCTCTATGTGCTATCGTCTGTTTTTATTTAGCTTTAACAAATTATTATGACGCAAGTTAATTTTCTATCTACTTCCTCTTAACAGACATAAACCTTTACACAAACAGTTTCATTAAAGATGTCGTCGAAGGTGAAAGAGGTGGAGAGGCAGAATCTGAACTGAAAAACCCAATGCCACAGCTGGGATCTCAACCACAGACCCTAGATATAGAGGTAACCAAATCGATAGTCGGATCTTTAAAACCGGACCGCTATATGCTATACTTTTAAAAGAATTACAGCAAGAATAGTGGATATTAGGAAAATGGTTAGTGCCACAAAAAAAGGTACTGGAAATAAATTGTTTTAAACCAGATAGTAGAACACAAACCCAAAAATTCGATACAGAAATGTCACTGCAAATATACGTTTTGAGAAGGTCTCTGAATACAAAAACGGGGGGGGGGGGAAACCAAAAACAAAAATACACAGCATTCTATGTGTATGCCTGCGCGCTTGCGCGCGTGTGTGTGTTTAAGAGGCATGTTCCATTGCTAGGTGGAATACTACACACGCTGTTCGTCAGCTTGGGTAGTAATTCATATCTTTCTTTATTCATTATTATCAGTTACATGTTATCAGATGGCAATTAACAAAAATATATACTATGTTAACATTCTACCCCATCCAACAATGTTAAAAAGAGTCATTCTGGAACGTCAAATTCGTCCTACACGGCACAGCGTCTTGTTTACACCGTTCGCGATACATTTGTGTAGCGGCAGCAACAAGTTGCCACAAGTTCCAAATTTTATTATTACTAACCCATACTATCAAATCAAGTGCTGTGGCGTGTAGAACTTAGACAAATTTGGGTTCTAGACAGTAAGCTTTTTTTTTGGGGGGGGGGGCACGGTGGTTCACGGATGTACACCCATGGAAAAAAAATGATTTAGTGCATTAGGAGAGTAGACTATTTCTAAGTCCCACGTCATGTTGCAGCGCGGTTTACACAAGTCGATATTTCCAATATGCACTGAGTTTATTGGTAGCATGTTCCATATGTTATTGTCTGTGTGACAAATAGGCTGTCTCTTGAATCACTACTCGTATTTATATACATACTCGCAAATTGAAACATTCTTCTCTTTTAATGCCCTCCATCATTTTTTTTTCCATATTTATCTTCCTTTTCCTTTCTAGAGGATTACTTTACAATGGCAATACTTAAGGTAATATCATTTCCGACCTATGCCTGTGTTTCTTTACAAAGGTGGGTTGTATACCAAACTTGGTGTTTAAGTTCATCTTCTTCAAAGGATGCAACAGAAAGACTGTCAAAAAGTCCCCCATCCCCAAGTACTCTTTACATGAAACTTTTTTTTTAAAAGTTATACTTTTTTAAAAAACGGCCTCGGCGATTGAGATTATAACACCGTATTTAGGACATTCTCTTTCCAAATAAAAAGTATGTCTTGAATTTTCAGGAAATAGCTCCATTTACGCTGAATTACTTTTGTATAACTGGCAAACCGTATGAGATAGACAAAATCTTACTATGCAAAAAATGTATATCTCGTCAAAACACACATTTGGTATCAAATTTTTTTTGTGAAAATAACCATTTCCGATATATTCCTTGCTATTGGTTTGAATTTTCAAATACTTACGGTAATTTTGTGAAAAATAAGCCGTTATTCACTATTTTACATCCTGGTCATGTAAGAATAAAGTAAATAGAATATAGATTCGTAGGAGTAGTTTGTCAAAAAGTGTGTAGAGAAAGTCATGTGAATGTCACACAAGATTTCTTTAATTTTTTGGATGAAGCGGATTTCAGTACATTGTTTTCCGGTAAAATCTCGATGTTAAATTTTTGGGCGGTGCAAGGCAGAAAACACTTCACACTTCACAAACAATTTGTATGGAAAGTGCTTCTTAGCTTTTTATTTTCTCAAAATCGTCTGTGAAGAGTTTGACTCAAATACCAAATGTTTAAAATGTTTACATAGCTAACAGAATACGTATCTTAAAAGCGAAATTTATAAAAAAATTAAAAGCTTGTGACATCAGGCATCTGTGATATAATCACTGTTATTGGTTTAAATTTCAAATAATTTATCTATTGCAAAATTGCTGTCACCATTCAGTTGTTTTTCGCGATATCATAGAATCAGCATATAGCGATCTGTCAATTTATCCGGAGAATTTGAGCATCACGAGATTGCATTAAGACTGCTTCACTTAAAGGATGGTATAAACTATGAAATGTTAAACAATGGCTTTATATATAGCAGTTAATAAGCTCCTATAATCAGATGCCCCGGTGGCGCAATTGGTTAGCGCACGGTACTTATAAAGCAGTAGCTGTGAGCAATGCCGGGGTTGTGAGTTCGAGCCTCACCCGGGGCATAACTTTTTAAGTCATGCAGAACTCTTTGGCATTTATTCTAATAAAATAAAATCAAAGAAAAATGAAGCAGACGTACATCTACGTCCGTTGGCAAGGTCTACAAGATTATAAGATTGAGCTCCAATCTTGACGTTAATTTTTAATTTATTTCAATAAAAATTTGTCAAACTGATCCCAAACATATTTTCAGTTGTATTCTGTGTTCCAAGAATTTCCTCTTCGAATTATTCCATCTATTTCAGCATTAGACCGCCTCTGGCGCGGAGGATTCGGGTTCAATCCCCGGTACCGGTATGGAATTTTTACCCGCTGTGAGATCTGGTGCGGGGTACACTCAGCCTCGTTAGGTCCTTGAGGGGCCAATTGAGGAGCCATCCTGATAGAAAGGTAGCGTCCCTAAAAGGTCGCCTTACGGTCGAGAAAGTCGGCGTGCTGACCCCCGCCATCCCTAACCTGTACTCCTCTGTGGCCTTGGCTACAGCTGGAGGACACAGCGGCCGGGCGATGAGGGTAACCTCTGCATAGGGGAGACGCCCTAGGAATAATTTAATCATTTGATGCTTCACCGAAGCGAGAGTCAGCCATTTTTACTTTCTCTAGTGGTAAGTAGGGGAAGTATTGTATTCCACCCAAAAATTCGATGTCGAGATTTCGCCGGAAATATGTTTTGATGTCCCCTGAATCCAAAAAAAAAGCATTTTTAGAAAAAGGTCCGTGTATGTGTCTGTGTGTGTGTGTCAATCTGTCTGTCAGTCTGTGGACAGCATAGCTCAAAAACGAAAAGTCGGTTAAAAACCAAAGTTGGTGTTTAAGTTTAATGTTTTTCAAGGATGTGACACGAAGATTTTGAAGAAAATAGCCCCACCCTAAACTACCCTTTACATGGAAAATTTTTCGAAAATTTTTATTTTCTTGAAAATGGCTCTAACGATTTTGATTAAAATGTCATATGTTTGAGATATTTTTATGACAAATGAAAT